>JAODAL010034878.1:0-43658 GCA_025379985.1 Phyllomedusa bahiana | reverse complement strand
GCCAGTCTGGAAACACGGGCGACACTGGTTTGTTCTGTCCTATGCAAGGGAGGCATAACCTATGTGACAGGTTCTCTTTAAGCAACCTCCTAGAACTTTAGGAAGGTGTCACAAGTAAGGAGTGGGCTCAGGAGCTGTTACTTACAGCCCGCACTTGCACTCAGCTTCCATTCTGGCCATTAAACTACTTAGATGCTGCGGTTAACTTGACTGCTGCATCTAGGCAGCTATCCAGGAGGGCAACCTCTTCTATCTCCCATTCCGATCAATGGTGACCACCATTAATATATCAGTATTGCAGAAGAGTATACAAATTGAGCCCCATATTGTTCATATCTATCTATCTATCTATCTATCTATCTATCTATCATATCTATCTATCTCTATCTATCTATCTATCTATCTATCTATCTTCTATCTCATATCATCTATACTATCTCCTATCTATCTATCTATCTCTATCTACTATCTAATCTATCTATCTACCCCTATCTATCTTATTATCTATCTATCTCCTATACTACCCCTATCTATCTATCTAATCTCCTATCTATCTATCTATCTATCTTTTCTATCTTCTATCTATTCTTCTAGTCTTCTTTTTCATTCTTCTATCTTCCTATCTCATATCAAATCTAATCATCCTATCTATATCTATCTATCTATCTATCTATCTATCTATCTACTATCAATATCTATCTAATCAATCTATCTATCTCATATCTATCTATCTATCTACCCTATCTCATTACCATATCTATATCTCCTCTCATATCTATCTATCTATCTTTTCATTACCCTATCTATCTCTAATCTCACTATCTATCTATCTACTATCTATCTATCTATTTTCCCCTATTTTATTTTCCATATCTATCTATCTAGCAATAAGATAAAAATATAGGACTACGGCGCTCTTGGAGAATAGATGATTAAACACTTTAACTTTAGAAAAGTGTTTATTGTTAAAAATAGAGATGAACTCTCATAATAAAACACTAAAACTTAACGCATTTCACATGGCATACCCATGCTTCATCAGAAGATACTTGCGAAACGCGTTACATTTTAAGTATTTTATTATGAGAGTTCATCCCTATTTTTAACAATAAACACTTGTCTAAAGTTAAAGTGTTTAATCATCTATTCTCCGAGAGCGCCGTAGTCCTATATTTTTAATCTTATTACTATTTATTACCCCCTTTTGCGCTGCCCCCCCCCCCCCCCCCCCCCCCCCCTCACCCCCCCCCCCCCCCCCGCCCCCTTTTTTTTTTTTTTTTTTTTTTTTTTTTTTTTTTTTTTTTTTTTTTTTTTTTTTTTTTTTTTTTTTTTTTTTTTTTTTTTTTTTTTTTTTTTTTTTTTTTTTTTTTTTTTTTTTTTTTTTTAAAGTAGGTGTGTTGGATGATGATAATATGGATAGAATAAAGGGGAAAATCATAGTTTAGATAGTATGAAATTCTAGGAAAAAATAAATAGATTAGATAATAATTGGTTGGAATAATATATAATAATAATTAGTATAATGATAGATAGATATATATATAGATAGATAGATAGATAGATAGATAGATATGAAATAGATAGATAGATGGATAGATATGAAATAGATAAAGAGATAATGTATATTGATACTTTACTGTTTGCTTTTTCTATTCCTTGAGTATTTGAAAAACAAAAAAGAAAATTTATAAGAAATATTGAACATAACTGGTTTTGCCACATCCCAGTCTATTACTATATAACCATGATCATTCCACACACCATTAAAACAATACAATAAAAATAAATAACTATATATATATATAATATGATGTGTGGAATAAATATGGTTATAAGTCATAGATGTGGCGTCACCAATTATGTTAAATTTGTCTTATTATAAAATGTTGCAGGAATCCAAAAATGGTACAAATGAAAACTGCAAAAATCAATGAGCCCCCACGTAAATGACAAAAAAAATGTTTATCTGGCCCAAAACATAAAAACATGGCACCAATACCGGGTGGGAATCCAAAAACAATTCTGCAAATAAATAAGAAAAAACCCAGAGAGAACATAGTGCATCCGTTTTTTTCACATTCCACCCCATAATTTTTTTTGGGGTTTTCCCTGTACATTATATGGTCAGTCAATGGAACCATTAAAATGAACATTTTGTCCCTTAAAAAAGCAAACCCTGATATGACAATGGAGATGAAAAAATCAAAAAGCTATTGCTCTTGGAAGGCGACGAGGAAAACTAAACATAAAGAAAATGAAATAGGCGGCGGAGGGAAGGGGTCAAAATGCAGCAATGCCCCCCCCAAAAAAAAAAAATAAAAATAAAATAAAAAATACAACATTTTGTTGCAATTGTTGGTACAAACTAAACCAAATGGTGTAAAGTTATACAAAGCCGCGGGACATCACTGGATTTAAGATAGTACTGACCCCGGGTGAATCGGGGCTTTTTAGACCAAATTACATAAAATATTACACAGGATTAAGAAATCTGCCCCATTGTGCGAGCAGAGCCCGACTACCTCAGTGCACGTGCTTGCTCTATCTGATGTAGAGCTCAATGCTCTCCCCATAGAGTTCAATGGTAAATGTCTGTCTGCACCAGCGACTAGTGGGAATGTAGCACTGTTCATTCTCATAGCACATAAACTGAATAATAAATGAGTCTGCAGCAAGCGCCAACTCTTCTGACTGGAGGCTGAGGAGATTTGGAGCACAGGGTTAGGACAACGACGCAAAAGAAATGGACCAAAAATAAATAAACTAAAATATAAATATACTAAATATACTTTAGTATATTTTATACACTAATGAGTCACATTATTATGACCAGAAGCTAATCTACAGCGTCACCGCCGTGAGCAGTATGGACAGCAGCTAGATCGGAAGCAAGTTACGCTACAAGGCCCTGGAGCCAACTGACCCACCGCTGCTGGAGGGGCCATAGAGCCAACACCACCATCCAGGGGCCCCACATCCTGACTGCACCCACAGCTGCTGGAGGGCCTAGATCCAACACCACCATCCAGGGCCCCACATGCTGACTGCACCCACAGCTGCTGGAGGAGCCATAGACACAACACCACCACCAGGGGCCCCACATGCTACTGCACCCACAGCTCCTGGAGGGGCCATAAGCCAACACGCCCCCAAACCAGGGGGCCCACATGCTGACTGCACCCACAGGAGGGCCATTTGAGCCAACACCACCATCCAGGGTCCCACATCTGACTGCACCCACAGCTGCTGGAGGATCCATAGACCAACACCACCATCCAGGGGGCCCCCCATGCTGACTGCACCCACGGAGGGTCCATAGAGCCAACCACCATCCGGGCCCACATGCTGACTGCATCCACACTCGGAATAGCCATAGACCAACACCACCATCCAGGGGCCCCACATCCTGACTGCACCCCCACTCTGGGGGACCATAACCAACACCTCCATCCAGGGGGCCCCACATGCTGATCACCCCCAGCACTGGGGGGTCCCAAACCAAAACCACCATCCAGGGTCCCCCCTGCACTCACCCACAAGGGTCCATAGAGCCAAAACCACCCCAGGGGTCCCAATGCTGACGCACCCCCAGCCGCTGGAGGGGCCATAAGCCAAAAACCACCACCCGGGCCCCCAGCGACTGCACCCCACAGCTGCTGGAGGAGCCATAGAGCCAACACCACCATCCGGGGGCCCCACATGCTGACATGCACCCACAGCTGCTGGAGGGTCCATAGACCAACACACCATCCAGGGCCCCACATGCTGACTGCACCCACAGCTGCGGGAGGGACCATAGAGCCAACACCACCATCCAGGGCC
The DNA here is from genome assembly GCA_025379985.1 of Phyllomedusa bahiana. NCBI lineage: Eukaryota > Metazoa > Chordata > Amphibia > Anura > Hylidae > Phyllomedusa > Phyllomedusa bahiana. The sequence continues at coordinate 39,836 of JAODAL010034878.1, read as the reverse complement.
CCACATGCTGACTGCACCCACAGCTGCTGGAGGAGCCATAGAGCCAACACCACCATTCAGGGCCCCACATGCTGACTGCACCCAAAACTGCTGGAGGTTATAGAGCCAACACCACCATCCGGGGGCCCCCAAACATGCTGACTGCACCCACAGCTCTGGAGGGGCCATAGAGACAACACCACCAGCCAGGGCCCCACATCTGACTGCACCCACAGCTGCTGGAGGGCCAGAAGCAACATCACCAGCCATGGGCCCCACACTACTGCACCCACAGCTGCGGGAGGACCATAGAGCCAACCCACCATCCATGGGCCCCACAGCTACTGCACCCACAGCTGCTGAGGTTCCTAGAGCCAACACCACCATCCAGAGGGCCCACATGCTACTGCACCCTCAGCGCTGGAGGAGCCATAGAGCCAACACCACCCATCCAGGCCCCCACATGCTGACCTCACCCACAGCTGCCTGGAGGAGCCATAGAGCCAACACCACCATCCAGGACCCACCATGCCCCGACCCAATATTCTTTAATGCATGGATAATACCTTCTGTGTAGTGCAGCAGTCTAACTTTTTTCATAATAATTTTACTCCAATAACTTGCTATAAACATAGTGAAGAGTCATTGGTTACCATGGAACATACAGGTCAGTGTTAGATAGATCACACCGTTACATGTGGGGAACCTCAGGGGTCATAATAGGTGATCACTAGTTACGGGGTTAGACATGACCTGTATGATACCAACTTATCAAGGCTCAAAGTGAGACTTGGTGAAGCTATGTTTGTGTGCTAAAGCATAAAGCCATGGGCACAGGTTATTTGGACATGGTTGGACAAGGTGTTTTTGGAGCGTTTCCACGGCCCAGACCCGCGCCAAAAAACTCACCTGAAACATTTTCATTCAAAAGGTTTTTGCGAGCTTTCTTGGGCAAGTTTTGGGTGAACTTTTGGATCAGTGTTTTGATAGGTTTCGACGAGGTTATTCACCCATACCAATTAACACCACGAACAAAAAATAACCGCGACCAAAACCAACCCAAAACGCGCCAAAACGCGCCAAAAACAAGCGAAAAAAGCGCCTTAAAACAACGCTCAAAATTGACATGAGACCTCTTTTCAAAGAAAGCCTGTAAAAACTTGTCGTGTTATGATCTCACAACGAGTTTTACAGAGAATCAAGTAAATGAACCGGTGGCGTTTTGAACTTTTGACGAGGTGTGGCGAGGAAAACTCACTGAAAACCGTCACCCAAAACCTCATCCAAAAGCCGTGTGAACAATTCCTAACACCATGCCTGCATGCTTAGGCATGGTCATTGTTTTTGGCCATCTAGCTCAGGGAAGACATTCGTGGCCTGATATGCCCCGGGTATTCCCTAAACATTGGAAGCTTAGTATAATGTTCGTAGCGCAGAACTCCCATTGATTTCACTGTGAGAGTTCCGAGTAATGGTTTCCCTTCATAACGGAGAGATTTTAGGTTTTCTCAGTGTCGAACCTGCCGCCATAGACACTAATTGTACACATCCTAGTGATGCCATCAACATCCTTTGAGAAAATACCGCCCTCAGTCGGTAGAGCGAGAGAGCCCTGGACCTCAAATGCAAACCATTACGACACCCTCCACCCTCTTACTGATGAGAGAACAAGGCCAAAAACCATAGTGATTCCCATTTTGGGAGCCCCAAATCGAAGCAGCTCCGCCCTTACCCATTAGATATAGGACTGCCAGCTCAGCCCACGGCAATTCCCTTTAGAACGTTGCGTCCTTCGAGCCTCCGCCTTTGAATCTGGCTCCCCAGTAGAAATATCCCCATAAGATCATAGAATACCTACTTCCAGGGCCATTAATTATAATGGGGGGGAAGCGATAGACTAAATCTGGGTGGCTATCACCTAAAATCCACTCTCTCATAGCGCTCATCTCCGCAGCGCGCTATGCGGATGCGCATAATTATTCGGAATAGAGAAACAATAAACCCTTATTTACGAGCTCCTAATCAGACACAGACCAATGCTGTGACTTTGTGTCTTCTGAGAGCCATTCGACCGCTTTCCGAAGCACAAAGTAGGATTCACCATTACATGTTTGGAAAATAATCTCCTTGATCTATTAGGCAGGGTAAAATTGTAAGGCATTCCTAAAGCTCAAATGTGGAAGTTCTTTAACTGTGACTGCTAGCCCTGGCAGCTGGCAGAGAGCCAACGCTTATTTGGACATTCTCAAACAACAACTACACTCTAATTAAAGGACGACATGCCAAAGAAATAAATGATTAAAAGCAGATTAATAAATAATTGCTGAATTACAAAGAATTCACTACTTTTTTTTGTTTTTTTTGTTTTCAAATTTAATAAACTCAAGCTTTTGGCTTCTCTGTAAGTGGGACTGTAGGTATTCCCCACTGCCCCGTGAGGAAGCACCCCTAAAAAATGCCCCGAAAATCCTGATAAGAAGTAAATGAACATGTTCGATTCCCCTCCAGTGCGAATATTAGATATTATTATATATTATTATTATTATTATTATTATTTGTATTATTATTAAAATACGATGTAACTATTATTATTATTACACTATGTAACATAATTTTTATTATATTAGTATTATTATGATTATTATTATTCTAATTAACTTATTCTTATTATTTATTATTATAACTATGTAACATATTATTACTTATTATTATTATTAGTTATTAGTATTATTAGATGAGTTATTATTATTATTCTAGTAACATATTATTAGATTATTATTATCATGTTATTATTATTACACTATTTAAATTATTATTATTATTATATTAATATTATTATTCTAGGTAACATATTATTAGTATATTAATATTATTATTAGTAGTATTACGTATTTTGTTAAGAATCACAACCTCTAAAAAAAAGAAAAAACTCGATATGTGATTAGACTTGTCTGAAATCCATGGGCGAGCGAGAGCGCCGCACCCCCCTACAGAGGAAATGAAGGGAAAGTGTTATTTCTACCTGAGCAAAGAAATAGAGAGCCGAGCGTGTAGCCCCAATATGTTCGTTTTCATTTACCCAAGCAACATGAAAAGAAGACGCTCAATGAAGCAAGAACAACCTTCCATTTCGATCTGCTGAATACACTCCTTTCTTCTGATTTTACGAATAATGTGCACAATTATATCACTTCGTCTCTGGATCTACACCCACACACGATAATGTATAAAGCTAACAAGCGTGGCAATCCTGCCCGCAAACAAAACAAAATACTCCCGTTGTCCGAAGCTTAGCATATGAAGGCCATGTGATACGGGCAACCTTGGCCTCATCCAAATTAAATGTTACTTTGCTGAGAAAACATGAGTTTAAAGAATTATTTTTCCACTTTGGAAATGATTATCCCTGAATCCATCCCTAGGCGACGCTGGTTTAGCAGCATTTAAGGGCCACATGCACATCACAATGGGCACTGCTCATGCACATGACATCACACCAGCCACACTCTAGCCCCACCCAAGTATATGACATCACATAGGCACGCCTCTACCCCACCAATAATAGGACATCACACCAGGTCTCGCCTCTAACTGCTCCAAACACATTGACAGCACAACAGACCACACCCAAGCACATGCCTCATAACAAGCCACACCTCTACCCCACCAAATAGCATATGACACACAACCAGACCACACTCTAACACCACCCAAGCATAAGACATCACAACAGACCACACCTCTAGCCCCACACCAAGCATATGAACATCACAACAAGCCACATCCTCTAACCCACCCAACATATGACATCACAACAGACCACACTCTCTAGCCCCACCCAACCATATACATCACCAACACGTCACACCTCAACCCCACCAACAGGATACATCACAACAACCACACCTCTAGCCCCTCCCCAACATATGACATCACACACAAGTCAAAACCTCTAACCCCACCCAAGCATATGACATCACATCAGAGAGCCACACTTAATTCCCCACCCAAGCTTATGACATCCAAAGAACCACACTCGAACCCCACCAAAGCATAATGCATCACAACAACCACACCTCTACTCAACCCAACATATACATCACAACAACCCCAACCCTCTACTCCGCCCAACATATGTCAGAACTCAAGCCCCACTAGCCACACCTCAAAAAAACAAACAACTCATGACATCACACCTTTATCACAGCTTTCTCTCCCTACCTAGACCTATTCCCAACACAGCTGCCCTATATGAAATAACTACAAAAACTTCTGTGCCCTATATGGGTCCTACAACCACCAAGCTTTTTTGTGTACTATTAAAGACCTGTTACCATGTGAGCTTCTGTCCCTATATGAGAATTGCAACCCAACTTCTGACCCTAATGGCCCTAGTTAAGAACCTGTTATTCAGGAGTTCTTTTGCCTATATTACCTGCAACCACCCAAGCTTGGTCCCCATGTAGACCTGTTACCTGTTATTGCCCTATATGAACTTGCTACCATCAAGCGTATGTCCCCATATGAGACCAACAACCCCCAAGTTCTTGCCCCATATGACACCTCAACCCACAAGATTCTGGCTCTATTGAGACTTTTTAACCATTCAGCTGTGTGTCCTTTTGTAGACCTACAACCCCCAACTCATGCCCAAATGAAGACCTTGATCCATTAACTTTTACTGTGTTGAGACCTGTACCATCAACTTCTGTCCCTATTGCGACTGTACCTCCAAGCTTCTGCCCCTGTATGAACCTTTTACCACCAACATTTAAACTGCCCCCATATGAACCTGCAAACCACCAAACACTGTACGTTATATAAAACCTGTGACCATTACGCCTTCCTGTTCTGTGCCAGTTAGGGTGTGAAGAAAAAAAAAAAGAATAAAATCTCTTCATCGAATTTGGTCTTGTCTTGCAGTGGGACCACTCGACCACCCCCAATGTCCCTGTCAATGAAATTGCTCTACTAAGCTAGTGCACGAATACTGGACCAGGTCATTAATTGTGACATTGTGCAAACTCTCTTATTTGCTTCTTTGCAACCTCTATATTTAGAAGGTGTTTTTGACAGTGGCTTAAAAGCATTGATAGAATGCGGCGGCCCCGCACTGAAACAACCTGCCATACCCATTTGCACGTAATTATTCCCTACTGGACTGTTGACAAGACAATTTTTATATTCCTTGAAAATGTTTTAGCCTCTCAGCCCACAAAGCATTCTATGAAATGAGCTTTCAATAGCATTCTAGGACTTGGAAGGGCCACAAGAACAATCCTAGATAGAAGAAAATTTTACATCTGTATTTTTTTAGCAAAACAAAATACTTGGCCCAATGGAGCCTGTTCCTCCCCTTGACCAACGATCCAGGTTTATGCACGCTCAGAGACTTATGTCAGGCTGCCCGAATCTGTCCCTGCTTTCCTTTCTAACAAGCAACCGACCCTGAAAAAGGCGACCCCCCCACACAGGAACCCTTTCTAACGAAATTTGTACACTGTAACAACAGTAAAAGCAAGAGCAATGAAGTAGTTTGTCAAGTACCGTAGCATTAACTTTGGCTCTAAAGTCAAACCTTCACTGTGGCCACAAGTATCCAACTCCACTGTGGGTCCCCAAAAATAAACGACACTGCAGGCCCCAATATCCAACTGAACTATGGGCCTCAATAACCAAATTCACTGATAGGCCCCAAGAATCAACTTAACATGGTAGGTTCCCCAATAGCCATCCCCACAAAATGCATGGCGGACCCCATTAATAAATTCACTGTTGAATCCCCAAGAATCTAATCCACTGGTAGCCCCAAGAATAAACTTCATTAATGAGTCCTAAAATCATCTCCACTGTGGCTCAAGAATCAACCCACTAGTAAGTACCCAAATTCACCTAAATATAGGGCCCCAATATCCATCTCAACTTGTGAGGCACAAAACACAGCCACCACTGATGGACCCCATAATAAATTCTACTGTTAACCGCAAAATCAATCCCTGCACCCCAAGAATAACTCAAGTGATGAGTCCTAGAGAATCATCTCCACTGGTGCTCCAATATCAGCTCCACTGGTAGCCAAGAAATCATCCGCCACGTTGGTACAAAGACTCATCTCCACTGGTGGCTCCAAGAATCACTCCACTGTGGCCCCAAGAATCATCTCCACTGGTGGCTCCAAGAATCATGCTCCACCTGGTGGCTCCAAAATCATCTCCCAACGGTGGGGGACCCCAAGAATCATCTCCATCGTTGGCCTCAAGCATTAAACGCTCCACTGTGGCCTCAAGAATCACCCTTCTCTGGTTTTTCCCAAGATCGACTCCACTGAGGCCCCAAGAACCAACTCCACGGGGGACCCCAAGAATCATCTTCCAACTGGTGACCCTAAACCAACCCACTGGCACCCTAAGAATCAACTCCACGGGTGGACTCCAAGAATCAACTCCGCTGGTGAGCCAAGTATCAAAACTCCTCTGGTAACGGCAAGTAGCAACTCCATTGGTGGGGCAAAATTAGCTCTCACTGTGTACAATAACACCTCCACTGGTGGGCCCCTAAAAACAGCTCCACTGTGGCTCCAATAATCAGCTCCACTGGTGGGCCCCTAAGTATCAGCTCCACGTGGTGGCCCCAAGAATCAACTCCACTGGGCCCCAATATCATCTCCACTGTGGATCCCAAGAATCAACTCCACTGGATGGCCCCAAGAAATCATCTCACTGGTGCCCAAGAAATCAACTCCACTGGTGGCCCACCAAGAATCAATCTCCCCTGGTGCCCCAAAATCAGCTCCACTGGTTGAACTTCAAGAATCTACTCTAACTGAGGTGTGAAATCAAATCCAACGATAAGGCCCATAATCAACTCTACTTGTGGACTGCAGGCATCCCAGTCTATCAGGGACGAAATAAAGCTACCATTCCATGATCAAATAAAGAAATAATGTAGTAACTCAGGGAGCCAACTAAACTGCCTATGTAAGGGCCAAATCCCTGGTGCCGTCAATAGACTGCTCATACATGTCGCACCACAAATCCTGCATAGAACAGAACCGCCAGTTTGGCCCTGTTCACACTCAATCGGCTGGACTAGACTGCCCAGAAGCTGCACTCTGCCTTATAGCTCCGGGAAAAAAACTGTCACGTTTGGCTTTTTGCGGCATAAGGTGGCGCTTATATAAATAAAGAGATATTATTATATTATTGCTGATTAACAACTCAAAGAATCCCACAGCTGAACTATGTTCACACGCGTAAAGTGGACGTATCTCGCCCCGTATTTCGGTGCGGTACTGCGCCTACAATACGGGCAAATACGTCCACAGTCAGTACGGTAATCCACAGGCTCATAGAGAACCATGGAATTACAATCTCCTCTCCCGTCGCACAATAACGACAGAAGAGAGTGACATGTCAATTACTAACGGCAATACGTGCCGAAAGAATGAACTGTCCTATGGGCCGCGAGCCGGTTGCCGGCCCCACCGCTCCCGCTCCGAGCACACAGTGTAATTGCCAGGCGAATAACGTCCTCCGCAACCGTGTTGAACATAGCCTAAGCTACACTTAAATGATACAGACGGCACATTGAGGATCCCTTGGGATTGTGAGTGTTGTTTTAATTGTATTTTTTGCATTTCGGTGGGTTTTGCTTGCATGCTGGAACAGGACCAACTATTGTGCAGGTCTGTATCATGGGAAGGCCTCTTCACACGGCTTATTTGGCACCGGAGTGGCTCCGTACTCCGCAACCGAATTGCGCTTCAGTACGGCGCCAATCCGGCCCTGTCATTACGGTATCCACTGCTCGCATAGAGAACAGTGAATCCTCCTCCTCCCCGCTCCGCAAATCCGCCGCTGGGAGAAATGTGACCAGGCTACAGTATGTTACGGCGCGGACCACGTAAACAAATGCATTGGCTATGGCCGAGCCGGTGCCCCCGCCGCGCTCCGGCCCCGCCCCCATGTCCCGCCCCCTTAATTCACGGTGGATTTTGTGAGCTCCAAGACGCTCACAATCCCGTCGGGAATAACCGTTTGAACACCCCTAAGTTTGCCCTTGGCAGTGGGATCTTTGAGTGGGATCAGCTGCACCTGTGAGCTTTTTTGTTCCCAGTACATATGAGCCAAGATGCAGCTCCTGGGCGCAGTGCTGGTACAGCCATGAGCTGGAACAGGCCCACAATGGGTGCTGGTTTCTATGTTAAGGAAATGTCCTTTTTGTGTTGTGTGTTTTTTGTAAATTATCAGTGTAGACTCACAAACACAAGAAATTGCCAATCGTTGCGAGCCCGGCTTCCGTCCAACTTATAAACCGCATATTTCACATTTTGACATCTGAAAATGAATTTTTATCGCACATCATGCTGAACTAGGGGAACTATGTTCTGCTAATTGTTACCCTGAACGCAGGCAGCCCACCGAAATCTTTAGTAGGGCGTCACAAAGAGGCTTAAGCCACTTGGTGCACCCGCACGTCCTGCACCCTTATTATTCGCTTATCTATAGGCATTGTAATACCGCAGGCCCCCCCGTCATGCCCTGAGGATATGTGAGTGGGTTGGTTAATGGGTTATTTTATGCATTTCTGCAGTCTCTCCTGCATTAACTGGGCTTTTTCTGCAGCGGGTTGAACAGGTACAAGCTAAAATGTCAGCTGTATCAGGTTAAGTGTTCCGTAGCATGATCTGTGATTGTTATTCACAATCAGCTGCACCTGTCACTTTTTTTCCCAGAGGCATTTTAAGGCACACATGGTCAAAACTGCGACCCCGAGCTGTTGGAAAACTAAACTCCCTGAGGCCTTTATATAATCTATAACAGTGGGCATGGGAAAAGGGGAGTTATAGTTTTCCAACAGCTCGAGGGTCGCAGTTTGACACCCCAGATATAAGGCTAGAGATGCTGCTCCTGGGTCCAGTCTGGTACAGCCACTGAGCTGTGAACAAGGCCCAAAATGGTGGTGGTTTCTATGTAAGTGATGTCCTATTTTTTGTGTTTTATAGAACAGAACTGATCGCCTTCAACTCAGATAAAGCTGAATGCCCGGTGAGTTGCCATGGCTGCAGCATGAATGCAAACGTGCAAAAACCTCAGCAGCGCCCGAAAATGCTGCAATCCATGTGAGCACTGAGAGCACTGATCACTTGCTCCATGAGTGCGCTCTTCGGGTGGTTACTCTGAATTCTAGCATCATTAATCCAGAACTGATATTAGAAGTGAATCATCAGATCCTTGCTCTAATGATAAAGCAAGCTGCTGCCTCTCCGCTAACATCCATCGGGATGCACAGGTCAGTTACATATGGGAATGATCGGTTTTGGGTTTTGCTGCCCGGAAGGTTTCCAAGATTTACTTGCAAGTGTTAAAGATTGCTGCTGCTTCTTATCACTTACTGTGGTCGGGGTTTCCTGAAGTGTTAGATTAGCTGTTAGCACCTTCTCCAGAGTCACCGGCTGCCTGGTAACAGCGTCTTTTGTTTTTTAAAAAAAAAATATTTTTATTTAATTTTTTTTTATTTTTTTACGGGGTAAGGGGGAAGTACAAAAAACAAAAAATAAAAACAAAACAGAAAATTTTGTTCTGAAGAATTGTAGGATTTCTGTGTTCTTGCTAGATCTTGGGGTTTATATTGGCGTAAGCACCAATCATCACACACCCCAGAGGTGATTTCTTAATCTGACAGCTCTTCCTCTTGGGGAATAATGGCACAAGGACTAACAAACTTTATAGGGGCCCTCTTTAGCTTGCACTATAAGGGGGGCCTCTAAGGCTGACACTGTATGGGGGATCTTTTTGGGGGGCCTAGTGGGGGCCCCCCTGAGGCTGACACTGTATGGGAGATCTCTCTTTGGCTGGCACTATAAAAGGGCCCTCTGAGGCTGAAATAACAAAAGAAAGACCATCAGGATTATGGGTTTTAAAAAAGCTAAAACGGAATGAGCAAGGGAAGATACGAGGGGTCAATTGAGATGGTGAGGAGCTGAGGTAAAAGAAGGGGATGCAGGGGCCCCGGCTGACATGTAGATGGGGAGGGCCCAATCATAGAGGAACATGCGGGAGGTACTGGCTGGGACCAATGAATGGTGAGGACGAAGTTATAGGGTAGGCAACAGGGGCGGGACCATTGAAGGGTAGACCGAAGTTATAGAGGAATGCGGAGACTACTGGTTTGAATTGAGATGGTGGGGACCTGAAATTAATAGAGGGAGGCATGCAAGACTACTGGTGGGCAAATAAATGGGGGAGGACCTGAATTTAAAAGGGGAGCAGCAGAACTACTGGCTGGGCCAATGAGATGGTGAGGATTTAAATTATAGGGGGCATGCAGAGACTAAGGCTCCCATATAAGATGGTGAGGCTGAATTTTATAAGGACATGCGGGGCTACTGGGGGCCCAATAATGGTGAGGCTGAAGTTATGAGACATGCGGAGGACGGCCCGGCCTTATAGAGGTGAGGCCCGAAGTTATGGGGAGCATGCGGGGGTACTGGCTGGCCCATATGAGAGGTAGGGTTTGAATTATAGAGGGACATCAAGCTACGGGGACCAATATGGGAGGAGTGAAGTTATAGAGGAGAATGCAGAGACTACTGCTGGAAATAAATGGTGGGGACCAAAAATTTATAGAGGAGCATGCGGGGAACTACGGGGCTGGGCCAAAATAAGGGGGAAATGAATTTAGGGGGCTTTGGAGACTACTGGGGGGCCAAATAAGGGTGAAAGAATTATAGGGGAGCATGCGAGACTACGGGCGGGGCCAAAGAGGGGGAGGAAGTTAGAAAAGATGCGGGAGATACGGTGGGCCAAATGGAGGGTGAAACGAAGTTTAAGGAGCATGGGGGCTAGGGGGGGCCATATAATGGTGGGGACTAAAAGTTATAGAGGAGCATGCAGAGACTACTGGCTGGACCATATGAGATGGTGAGGAGCTGAAGTTATAGAGGAGCATGCGGAGGCTACTGGCTGGGTGAAATGAGATGGTGAGGAGCTGAGGCTACAGAGGAGCATGCAGGGACTACTGGCTGGACCATATGAGATGGTGAGGACCTGAAGTTATAGAGGGAGCAATGCGGAGGGTACTGGTGGACCATATGAGATGGTGAGGAGCTGAAGTTATAGAGGAGCATGCAGGGACTACTGGCTGGACCATATGAGATGGTGAGGAGCTGAAGTCATAGAGGAGCATGCGGAGGCTACTGGCTGGACCATATGAGATGGTGAGGACCTGAAGTTATAGAGGAGCATGCTGAGACTACTGGCTGGACCATATGAGATGGTGAGGACCTGAAGTTATAGAGGAGCATGCAGAGACTACTGGCTGGGTGAAATGAGATGGTGAGGAGCTGAAGTTATAGAGGAGCATGCAGAGACTACTGGCTGGACCATACGAGATGGTGAGGAGCTGAAGTTATAGAGGAGCATGCAGAGACTACTGGCTCGACCATATGAGATGGTGAGGAGCTGAAGTTATAGAGGAGCATGCAGAGACTACTGGCTGGACCATATGAGATGGTGAGGAGCTGAAGTTATAGAGGAGCATGCAGGGACGACTGGCTGGACCATATGAGAGGACCTGAAGTTATAGAGGAGCATGCGGAGGCTACTGGCTGGACCATATGAGATGGTGAGGAGCTGAAGTTATAGAGGAGCATGCAGAGACTACTGGCTGGACCAAATGAGATGGTGAGGAGCTGAAGTTATAGAGGAGCATGCAGAGACTACTGGCTGGGCCAAATGAGATGGTGAGGAGCTGAAGTTATAGAGGAGCATGCAGAGACTACTGGCTGGGCCAAATGAGATGGTGAGGAACTGAAGTTATAGAGGAGCATGTAGAGGCTACTGGCTGGACCATATGAGATGGTGAGGAGCTGAAGTTATAGAGGGAGCATGCGGAGGCTACTGGCTGGGACACCATGAGATGGTGAGGAGCTGAAGTTATAGAGGAGCATGCGGAGGCTACTGGCTGGACCTTATGAGAGGGTGAGGAGCTGAAGTTATAGAGGAGCATGCAGAGTCTACTGGCTCGACCATATGAGATGGTGAGGAGCTGAAGTTATAGAGGAGCATGCAGAGACTACTGGCTCGACCATTATGAGATGGTGAGGAGCTGAAGTTTAGATGAGAAATGAGAGACTACTGGCTGGAACATATGAGATGGTGAGGATCTGAAGTTATAGTGTAGCATGCAGGGACTACTGGCTGGACCATATGAGATGGTGAGGACCTGAAGTTATAGAGGAGCATGCGGAGGCTACTGGCTGGACCATATGAGATGGTGAGGACCTGAAGTTATAGAGGAGCATGCGGAGGCTACTGGCTGGACCATATGAGAGGGTGAGGAGCTGGGACTGTAGAGAATGTAAGAGGTACAAATCCCGACAGTGACAAGCAGTGCAGGTCAAAGTCATAAGATCGGCCCTTATAGCTGGAACGAGAACGGATTTATATTCCCAGAGAAACCCTACAGAGTCAATACAAAACCCCGCATGTTAATTGAATTACCCAGAACTCCCATTATAAGTCGTGTTATACCGATCAGCACATTCCTGACGATAAACCTAATCCACAAAGGCTTCTAACAAACTCCCGGAAACATTGTGTCTGAGGACGCTCCATATTCAATATTTCTCTGCGTTTGTCTTCTATTTGCTGTTTCTTTTCTGTGCTTTTTGTTTGTTTTGTGCTTCTGTGCAGAGAGGAGGTTGACTCGCGCCTGCACATTATCTCTCTCTGCATGAAAATGTTCATATCACATCATTATGCAAACATCTGACACAGACTTGTATGAAGGGAAGAAAAAAAAAGGAAAGAATCTCAGAATGATTTACACTTTTCAGCAGTCGGAAACCCAGTGAATATTTTGCATGAAAAATGAATCTGATTTTAATCTGCTGAAATGTCGCCTGCGCGCGCGTTGATAACTGGGCCGGAAACGGGCATACTGTGCTTGGGGGACAGAAAATTACAAAACTTTAAAAAGAGAAACATGGGCTCCCGCAGTTATGTGATGAAAAAAGTAAAAAGAACAAAGGGGGGGGCCACATTTTATAAAATCCCGCCGGGGTCGAGGCGGTTTTCCGCCATTTTCCCGGGGGAAATTCTGGGGCCTATGTTTTTTTGTCGGGGGGGGGGCGTTTTCATATAATCATGTAAAGTCCGCCGGGGCCTCCCCAGGGGTTTTGAGGCGAAGTCCCGGGGACAGGGGGTTTGCAGTGGGGGCGTTTGCCCCTAGCTTGCCGTCCGGGGGTAGCGCACTCATACATGGGGGAAAAAGTCCACCGCGCCTCGCGGGGTTTTGTGGGGTTGCAGGGGGGGATTTGCGCCGAGAATCTTTTCCGATCGAGACAGGCTGGGCGGGCGAAAAAATTTTTCCAGTTTGTCGGTGCGGAGTTTGAATAAAAAATTCGCCTTTAAAAAAGGGGGGAAAACAGTGTCGAAAGGAGTTGAATGTAAAAAAATAACTTCTTAAAAAAAAAAATCATTTTTCCCAAATCGGAACGGCGCAATTTTCAAGAAAAATAAAATTTTGGGAAAAATTCCCGGGAAAATTACAGAAATTTCCCAAATCCTGAAAACCTTTATTTCTTTGGGTTTCGGAAAAAAGGGCCCAAATAAAGAATAGGAGCGACAAAGTCCCATTCTACCCTTAGGGGAAAATTTTAGGCCCAAATTAAAGAATAGGAGGGGAAAACCCCCATTCTAGCCTTTTGGAGAAAAATGGACCAATCTATTCAAAGGCGGGCCCAGTTCAAAATACAGTAAAAGGCAAAAACGAGTGATTGGTTGAAGCGGCGGGGGCTGTCCGCTTAGCCAATCAGCGCGCAAAGCTACTTTCTCAAAGAGTTCTAGGGGGAAAAAAAAAATTTCTGAGGCCCCTCTTGTTTGGGAAAATTTCAAAGAGCCCCCGAAATTTTGGGCCCAATGGGAGGGGCGAGGGGGACGCTCCTATGGGTTTGAAAAGCAATTTTGAAAAAAAAACTTTATATGGCCAAAATCCTTTTATAACACTCCCACAAGGTGTACGATGTGTTTTTAAAAAAGGGAAAATTGATAATTTGGGGGGTAACGAAAAAAAATTTTAAAAATTAAATTTAAAATCGGGTTTTTTCTTTTTTTTTCCGTTACCCAAGGTTTCAATAGTAGGGGTTGAAAGGGAAAAAAATAAAAAAAAAAACATGATTTTGGGGAAATTAACCCTTTTTTTTTCGTTACCCACATATTAGGATTCCTTTTTTATAAAACATCGTGACACCTTGTGTGGGTTTTTATAATGTGTTTTGGGCCCAAATATAAAATTTTTGATTTCCAAGATTGCATTAAAAAACCCATAGGGGGGCCCCGCTCGCTCTCCCATTGGCCCCAAATTACGGGGGCCCTTTTAAAATTTAAAGCCAATCACAGAGCGCGTCGGGAATTTTTTTTCCCCAATAAAAAATTTTTTGGGGAAAGTAGCTCGCGGCTGATTGGCAAAGCTGGACAAAGCCCCCCGCCGCTTAAACCCAAATCAGCTGTTTCTCCCTTTTTTTACGTTTTTTTAAAAACTGTCCCGCCTTTGATTTGATTGGCCCATTTTTCCTCCATAGGTTTAGAAGGGGGTTTGTCGTCCTATTCTAAATTGGTCAATTCTCCTCCATAGGTTTAAAATGGTTCACTGCCCGCCCTATTCTGATTGGTTGGGGTTTAGGCCGACCAATGAGAATAGCTTAAAAAATTTGAATTACTGTTTTTTCCCGGAAATTCTCTCTATGGCAATTCCCCTATGTAGGGCCCCCGGTTTTGGCGGGCAAACGCGGGTTTTTGGGTTTTTACTGCTTTATTTTTTTTTTAATTGTTTTGCTCTTTATCTGATAAAGTTTTACATTTAATAAAAATATTTTTTTTTATTACTTCGTCATGCCCGGCGGGCGTGTGGCCGAAAATTTAAATGGTTTCTCTCCATTGAAAATAAAAAGGGGGAAAATGCTCGCGCTTTGATTTGGGTGGGATAGCCAAGCCCCGCCCAGCTCAGCAATCACTCTTTTTGGGCTTTTTACTTAATTTTTAATTAAAACCCCCCGTGGTTTTTGATTGGTCCAAACTTTTTCCATTGGATAGAAGGGACATTGGCGCTCCTATTTTGATTGGCCGGTTTCTGCCGGGGCCAATGAGAATAGCTTTCAGAATTTGAATTAATGTATTTCCCGGCAATTTTCCAAAATTTAAAATTTCTTTATATTGTGCCGTTCTAGAGTTTGGGGAAAAAGTTGTTTTTTTTTATTATTTTATTTTTTTGTTCAAACTTTTTTTCTGGGCAATGTTTTCCGCCTTTTAAAGGCCCTTTTTTTTCGATTCATTTTCCTGCTGCAAGGAGGCCGAGATTTCTGTTGCGATTTTTCGATTTCCCCTTCCCCGCATGTTCCGATCCTGCTTCACTTCGCCCCGGCCCGGGGGATTTGGGCCAAAAAAAAACCGGTTTTTGCTTGTCGGAAACTGCCGGAGTGCCGCGATTTTGGGGGAGCCGCATGGTACAGCCTCGGGGTTTTAAGAGCGCGCCGCGTCCCGCCCCGGAATGCCTAACCGGCCCCCCCGCACCCCCTGCCCCCCCCTTTATTTCGGGGCCCCAGCTGAAAGTGGCGAACCCCTGCGCCTAACACTGCTCCCCGCGTCCGACAGCGGATTTTGGGGTGGGGGGGGCGCAGTGTACCCCCAGGGAAAACTGGGGTAAAGCCCTAAATTCTTTGGTTCAGTCAAAATTTAAAGAAAATTGTGGGTAAAAACCTGTGCGGCCGGAAATGCTGCAGTCAGCGAGGTCACTGATGCCGGGAACTGCTTTAGAACCAAACTAGACTCACCTGCCACATTACTGAAGGTAAAATAATGAAAAGTTTTTGCTTTAAAACAAAGTAAATTTGAGGGGAAAAAAAGCTCAGATTCCCCCCAAAAACAGGGGTTTTCTCATCTTATTATTCGCTTTTTAACATGCAAATATAAATTGTGTTTTGATTTAGGGTTCCTTTCAGAGTTTGAGCGTTCTTATCTTCTGCTTGTGGGACACCCAAACTTCCCTTGGTACTGCCACAACCCTTTTAGCTTTTTAGCGGTGGTCGGGGCCCCACTCCCTGCTGTGTCCCTTTTTCCTCTAGCATGGTCGGGGGTTTGGGGATTGGGCATCCCGCTGTGTTTATTCCTCTCTGCTCTAGCAGTGGTTTAGGGGTGGTGATGTCATCCCTGCTGTGTCTTATCCCCTCTTGCTCTAGCAGTGGTGAGGAGGGGGATGTCACCCC
This sequence comes from Phyllomedusa bahiana, assembly GCA_025379985.1. Taxonomy (NCBI): domain Eukaryota; kingdom Metazoa; phylum Chordata; class Amphibia; order Anura; family Hylidae; genus Phyllomedusa; species Phyllomedusa bahiana. Next base: position 23,593 of record JAODAL010034878.1, on the reverse strand, counting down.
CTGCTGTGTCTTATTCTCTTCCTCTGCAGAGGTTGGGAGGGTGATGTCACTCCCTGCTGTGTCTTATCTCCTTTTCCCCTTGAGAGGTTGGGTTTGGTGATGTACCCCCTGCTTTGTTTATCCCCTCTCTTCCTCTAGCAGTGGTGGGGATGGTGAGTCACCCCTGCTTGTCTTATCTCCTTCTGCTCTAGAGTGGGGGAGGGGGATGTCACTCCCTGCGTGTCTTATCTCCTCTTCCTTAGCGGGGGTTCAGGAGGGTGATTCCCCCCCTGCTGTGTCTTTTTTCCCTCTCTTGCCTAGAGTGGTCAGGATGGTGATGTCACTCCTGCTGTGTCTTACCCCTTTTCCCTTAGCAGTGGCCCGGGAATGGGGGGGTGCACCCCTGCTGTGTTTATTCCCTCTGCTTTGCAGTGGTCGCATGGTGTGTCACTCCCTGCTTTTGTTTATTTCTCTCTTCCTCTAGCAGTGGTCAGGATGGTGATGTCCTCCTGCGTGTTTATCTCCGCTCTCCCTCTGCAGTGGTCAGGATGGTGTTGTCATCCTGTGTTCTTTTTCCCCTCTCTCTCCTTTAGCAGTGGTCAGGTGGTGAGTCATCCCTGCTGTGTTTATTCCTCTCTCTGCCTAGCAGTGGTCGGGAAATGGTGATGTCTCCGTGTGTCTTATCTCCTTTGCTTAGCAGTGGTCGGGATGGTGATTCACTCCCTGCTGTGTTTATCTCCTCTCTCTGCTTAGCAGTGGTCAGGATGGTGATGTCCTCCTGCTGTGTCTTATCTCCTCTCTCTGTCTAGTGTGGTCAGGATGGTGACGTCACCCCCTGTTGTCTTATTCTTTTTCCCCTGCTCTAGCAGTGGTCGGGTTGGTGATGTCACCCCCCGCTGTGTCTTATCCCCTCTTGCTCTAGCAGTGGTCAGGATGGTGAGTCACTCCCTGCTTTGTCTTATCCCCTCTCTCTCCTTAGCAGTGGTCAGGATGGTGATGTCACCCCCTGTGTTTTATTCTCTTGCTCTAGCAGTGGTCGGGATGGTGATGATACTCCCTGCTGTGTCTTATCTCCTCTCCTTAGCAGGGGGAAGGATGGTGATGTCACCCCCTGCTGTGTCTTATTCCCCCTCCTCTGCTCTAGCAGTGGTCGGATGGTGACATCATCCCTGCTGGTCTTATCTCCCTCTACTCCTGCTTGGTCGGGTGGTGAGTACCCCCTGCTGTGTTTATCTCCTCTTGCTTAGCAGTGGTGGGTGGTGATGTCACTCCTGCTGTGTTTTATTCCCCTCTTCTTGCAGAGGTTGGGTGGTGATGTCCCCTCTGTTCTTTTTATTCCTTCCCTCTAGCAGAGGTTGGGTTGGTGTGTCACTCCTGCTGTGTTTATGGGCGCACAGGAGCTTGTTTATGTTTCCAGCTGACAAACTTTAACCCTTTGGAGCTTTAGAGCTTTGTGCCCTGCAGTTTAGACCCTTCTATTAATACTGTCCCTCTAACAAGGTTGTACTGCCCAAATCCTACTATAGAGGAGGTTGCAATGCTGACGGTTGCATCAATAATAATATAGAATAAGATGCTATGAAAGTTCCAAAGTGAGAGTCTGTGGAAGGTTTGCATCAAAATTTTAACCCCTAATTGCTTTCTGTGCTGCAGAGCAGAGCTCCTAGATGTCTTTCTATGAAAAAAGCCCTGTGGTCAAAATCTGAAATTCAGATTATTGTTATGTTTAAGGTTATTAACTTATTTTTGCTGAACTAGAACTGAGTGGCAAAAATAACTGGAAAAATTGAGGTGTTTGCAAACGTTAGGCTGGAAGTGAACATTGCAACAATCCCAAAAATAATTTAAAGGTGTACAAACCCTTTGAAATCTATGGGCTACATGTATGATCCAGGTGCATCTATATAGGAGCTGCGTACACCAAGTGGGAGTTTATTTTTAATCACGTCTGATCCAGGCTCATAGAGGTCAGTTCCACTACGACGACTCTGGCTCAGGTGAACCCCTTGTACCTTGGTCTGGCTGTTCCAGCAGGAAAGCGCCCAGTTTTGCCGTCCTCCCATCATTAATGTGCAGAATCATACGGTTGTGATGCGGCGCCCCCAGAACGCCCCCACATCCTGGGCGCATTACAAGATGCTGGGGGCTCCGCACCACAACTGTATGATTCTACACATTAATGATGGGAGGACGGCAAAACTGGGCGCTTTCCTGCTGGAACAGCCAGACCAAGGTACCAGGGTTTCACCTGAGCCTGAGTCATGGTCAGGGCCGCCGTAAAGGCAGTACAGGGGGTACTGACGTACGGGGCCCGGTGAAACAAAGGGGCCCGATGCAAGCAGGCCCTCTTGTTTCATAAACTAGTCAGCCTGGACAAGGGCCCCGCGGCACTGCTGAGCATTCGCTGGGGTCCGTGCGGCTCAGAGAGAAAGGGGTAGGGGGCCGCGTTCCTGTGAATCAGTGCGCGGCACCCCCTCCCACTCTGTTATACTGTGGGGCTTATACTGTGAAGCCCCCTCTGCCCAAGTGCCCCCCTCCCTCCCCGGCCCCAGCTGTGTGGGGACCCTCTAAAGACCCCCTAGCCCCAGCAATGGAGTCGGTGGGAGCGGGGTTGGCAGAGGGCGGGGTTGACAATTCAGCTGTATGGGGCCCTGAAATTTCTGATGGTGGCCCTGATCATGGTAGTGGAACTAGAAAGCCCTAAATCTATGACCGGCAGTAGAAGAGGTCCAGACATTCTGGTGCATTCTATTCTGCTTTCAAGCTATTTAGAACTGGGCTCTATGCGCCTGGATCAGACATGTCGCCCAAAGTGATGCCTCTGTGTAAATATTATTGATTACACATAAACTACCATGTGGAGTACGCAGCTCCTATATAGAGGTATGTGTCGCCATGGCTACAGACTACAAACAAGCCCACATGTAGTCAGAGCCTTCAGTGTTGCTGTCTCTTCTCTTCCACCTCTCCTGTAGATTTGGACGCCCTGGAGAAGTCAACAATTTATAAAACTTCACCCAGGTGTTTAACTTCCACAGGAGTCAAAATGTCAATATTAAGAGAACCATCAACACCTGGGGGACGCGGGTTTATGGACAAACACAGTAAAAGGTTGATTGTGGCTCCACTTGGGTTTCTTCACACGACCGGTTTATCTCCATCTTCCCTTTGCAATCACTGAACACGCTGAGTATACATTGAACACTGAGTATACATTGCACATTCTGAGTATACATTGAACATCTGAGTATACATTGCACACTCTGAGTATACATTGAACACTCTGAGTATACATTGCACACTCTGAGTATACATTGAACACTCTGAGGATACAGTACATTGAACACTCTGAGTATACATTGCACACTCTGAGTATACATTGAACACTCTGAGTATACATTGCACACTCTGAGTATACATTGAACATTCTGAGTATACATTACACACTCTGAGTATACATTGCACACTCTGAGTATACATTGAACATTCTGAGTATACATTGAACACTGAGTATACATTGAACACACTGAGTATAAATTGAACACTCTGAGTATAAATTGAACATTCTGAGTATACATTGAACACTGAGTATATATTGAACACTCTGAGTATACATTGCACACTCTGCGTATACAGTGAACATTCTGAGTATACAGTGAACACTCTGAGTATACAGTGAACATTCTGAGTATACAGTGAACACTCTGAGTATACAGTGAACACTCTGAGTATACATTGCACACTCTGAGTATACATTGAACACTCTGAGTATACATTGCACACTCTGAGTATACATTGCACACTCTGAGTATACATTGAACACTATGAGTATACATTGAACACACTGAGTATACAATGCACACTCTGAGTATACATTGCACACTCTGAGTATACATTGAACACTCTGAGTATACATTGAACATTCTGAGTATACATTGAACAATCTGAGTATACATTGAACACTGAGTATATATTGAACACTCTGAGTATACATTGCACACTCTGCGTATACAGTGAACATGCTGAGTATACATTGAACACTCTGAGTATACATTGCACACTCTGAGTATACAGTGAACATTCTGAGTATACAGTGAACACTCTGAGTATACATTGAACACTGAGTATACAGTGAACATTCTGAGTATACAGTGAACACTCTGAGTATACATTGAACACTCTGAATATACATTGCACACTCTGCGTATACAGTGAACATTCTGAGTATACATTGAACACTCTGAGTATACATTGCACACTCTGAGTATACATTGCACACTCTGAGTATACATTGCACACTCTGAGTATACATTGCACACTCTGAGTATACAGTACATTGAACACTCTGAGTATACATTGAACACTCTGAGTATATATTGAACACTCTGAGTATACATTGAACACTCTGAGTATACATTGAACACTCTGAGTATACATTGAACACTCTGAGTATATATTGAACACTCTGAGTATACATTGCACATGACTCCTTTGATGTTCGGATCCGTTCACAGAAGTGTTGCTGAGATCCACTTGACTTTTCGATACATTGAGAACAGAAATCACCTGCGATCAGAGCAGCAGCCGGGGCTCCATGAGTAACTCTCCCTGACACCAGTGTGGACAGCTCTATGGAAATACTGCAGCATCATTCACAACATCAGTCATGTTCTGCGCATTGGGAATACAAAACCCAACAGCTGCTTCTCTATCTATTGACCTTCATTAAAGGGGCACTTTCATCAGAGGTGCTAAAACCAATCCTGATAGTCCCCAAAAAATATTTGTATTTCAGCAGCGTATACAATGAGAACTGACATATGTGATCGTGTCCTTCAGATGTGATGAGTAAAGAGATAAAACTCCTGAATGGCCAGGCAGACTGATCTCATGTTACTGCCGCTGCTGCTTGTCTCTTTGTAGCCTCCTTACAAATAGTAGGTAATGACGGAACGATTAGATTTGATTAGACAAGGCAATGACAAGAGTAATGCCTGGGAATATAATGCGTTCATCTTTTTCTGCACTGGGGGGTTCAAGCTTTCCTATTACCTTTCCAGTATAAGGCTATGTTCACACAGTGTAATTTGGGCGCGCATTTCGCTGTGTATTTGCTCTCTAATATGGGCGAGATGTGCGCTGACATTGCTGTAATCCTTAGCTCTCATAGAGAACTGTGGATTACGCCTCCTCTCCGCGCTTGTAAAATATGATCATACTGTACGCGCGGGGAGCTAAGTGACATGTCAATTATTTGCGGCGAATACGCGCCATGAGTAATGAATGTCAATGGGGCCGACGGGCTGCCAACCCCCTCCCCCGCACCGCAGGAGTACGCGCGTATTAGACACGATGTACTGTACGCACCGCGGTGCATTGTGTGAACATAGCCTAAGAGAACATCGGACTCTCCTCCACCTTCACTAGTTTCAAGAGCAACCTAAAACCCATCTCTTCAGGAGCCTATAGCCTACGATAACCCTGCTGCCCTACACCCCCCACAGACATGTCTGCCCCTCACCCCCTGTCTCTTCCCTCCTTCCTTGGGGTGGGGGGGGTAGGGTCCGCTCTCCCCCTCGTCTCTTCCCTCCTTCTTGGGGTGGGTGGGGGGGTAGGGTCCGCTCTCTCCCCCTGTCTCTTCCCTCCTTCCTTGGGGTGGGGGGGGGGGGGGTAGGGTCCGCTCTCCCCCTGTACCGCTTGTTAGTCCCTCTGTGTTGCCATTCTACTTTGCTTGGTCTTATGTGATGTATGTGACCCCCCATTGAATGTGCAGCGCCCTGAGATGAATGGGGCTGAAGTAATAATACATTTTACAGTCCTGCTGACATCACTTGCACCTCTCGAGCCATAGTCAGTCTGGAGGAAGCACAGTCAAGCACTCCTCTCACTGCCGCCATTAGAGATCCAGAGGGAAAGTCAGGGAGACAAACCAAGAAGCCACATTATTAAAGGGGTCGTCTCACTCCAGGGATCGCTGCTGCTTTATATGTTAAAGATGTTGCAAAAATAAGTAACTTTGCAATATATGTCCATTAACAGTATCTGACCTATTCCTAGATATCCCCTCTTGTATGGGCTGCATCAGCTCCTCAGGTCACTATAGCTACAGACCTGTGTGATCTCTTCTGATAGGCTGCCAGCACTGGTCGCTATAGCTACAGACCTGTGTGATCTCTCCTGATAGGCTGCCAGCACTGGTTGCTATAGCTACAGACCTGTGTGATCTCTCCTGATAGGCTGCCAGCACTGGTCACTATAGCTACAGACCTGTGTGATCTCTCCTGATAGGCTGCCAGCACTGGTCACTATAGCTACAGACCTGTGTGATCTCTCCTGATAGGCTGCCAGCACTGGTCACTATAGCTACAGACCTGTGTGATCTCTCCTGATAGGCTGCCAGCACTGGTTGCTATAGCTACAGACCTGTGTGATCTCTCCTGATAGGCTGCCAGCACTGGTCACTATAGCTACAGACCTGTTCAATCTCTCCTGATAGGCTGCCAGTGCTGGTCGCTTTAGCTACGGACCTGTTCTATCTCTCTTGATAGGCTGCCAGCATTGGTCCCTATAGCTACAGACCCATTCAGTCTCTCCTGCTAGGCTGCCAGTGCTGGTCACTATAGCTACAGACCTGTGTGATCTCTCCTGATAGGCTGCCAGCACTGGTCACTATAGCTACAGACCTGTGTGATCTCTCCTGATAGGCTGCCAGCACTGGTCACTATAGCTACAGACCTGTGTGATCTCTCCTGATAGGCTGCCAGCACTGGTCACTATAGCTACAGACCTGTGTGATCTCTCCTGATAGGCTGCCAGCACTGGTCACTATAGCTACAGACCTGTTCTATCTCTCCTGATAGGCTGCCAGCACTGGTCACTATAGCTACAGACCTGTGTGATCTCTCCTGATAGGCTGCCGGCACTGGTCACTATAGCTACAGACCTGTGTGATCTCTCCTGATAGGCTGCCAGCACTGGTTGCTATAGCTACAGACCTGTGTGATCTCTCCTGATAGGCTGCCAGCACTGGTCACTATAGCTACAGACCTGTGTGATCTCTCCTGATAGGCTGCCAGCGCTGGTCGCTATAGCTACAGACCTGTGTGATCTCTCCTGATAGGCTGCCAGCACTGGTCACTATAGCTACAGACCTGTGTGATCTCTCCTGATAGGCTGCCAGCGCTGGTCGCTATAGCTACAGACCTGTGTGATCTCTCCTGATAGGCTGCCAGCACTGGTCACTATAGCTACAGACCTGTGTGATCTCTCCTGATAGGCTGCCAGCACTGGTTGCTATAGCTACAGACCTGTTCCATCTCTCCTGATAGGCTGCCAGCACTGGTCACTATAGCTACAGACCTGTGTGATCTCTCCTGATAGGCTGCCAGCACTGGTCACTATAGCTACAGACCTGTGTGATCTCTCTTGATAGGCTGCAGCACTGGTCACTATAGCTACAGACCTGTCTGATCTCTCTTGATAGGCTGCCAGCACTGGTCACTATAGCTACAGACCTGTGTGCTCTCTCCTGATAGGCTGCCAGCAATGGTCACTTTATTTACAGACCTGATTGATTTCTCCTTATAGTCCGCCATCATGGGTTTCTATAGCTACAGTCCTGTGTGATCTCTCCTGATAGGCTGCCAGCACTGGTCACTATAGCTACAGACCTGTTTGATTTCTCCTATTAGGCTGCCAGCAATGGTTACTATAGCTACAGACCTGTGTGATCTCTCCTGATAGGCTGCCAGCACTGGTTAATATAGCTACAGACCTGTGTGATCTCTCCTGATAGGCTGCCAGCAATGGTTACTATAGCTACAGACCTGTGTGATCACTCATGATAGGCTGCCAGCACTGGTTACTATAGCTACAGACCTGTGTGATCTCTCCTGATAGGCTGCCAGCACTGGTTACTATAGCTACCGACCTGTTTGATCTCTCCTGATAGGCTGCCAGCACTGGTTACTATAGCTACAGACCTGTGTGATCTCTCCTGATAGGATGCCAGCACTGGTCACTATAGCTACAGACCTGTGTGATCTCTCCTGATAGACTGCCAGCACTGGTCACTATAGCTACAGACCTGTGTGATCTCTCCTGATAGGCTGCCAGCACTGGTTGCTATAGCTACAGTTCTGTGTGATATTTCCTGATAGGGTTCCAGCAATTGTTGCTATAGCTACAGACCTTTTTTATCTCTCCTGATAGGCTGCCAGCACTGGTTGCTATAGCTACAGACCTGTGTGATCTCTCATGATAGGCTGCCAGCGCTGGTCACTATAGCTACAGACCTGTGTGATCTCTCCTGCTAGGCTGCCAGCGCTGGTCACTATAGCTACAGACTGTGTGATCTCTCCTGATAGGCTGCCAGCACTGGTCGCTATAGCTACAGACCTGTGTGATCTCTCATGATCGGCTGCCACCACTGGTTGCTATAGCTACAGACCTGTGTGATCTCTTGTGATAGGCTGCCAGCACTGGTCGCTATAGCTACAGACCTGTGTGATCTCTCCTGATAGGCTGCCAGCACTGGTTGCTATAGCTACAGACCTGTGTGATCTCTCCTGATAGGCTGCCAGCGCTGGTCACTATAGCTACAGACCTGTTCTATCTCTCCTGATAGGCTGCCAGCACTGGTCACTATAGCTACAGACCTGTGTGATCTCTCCTGATAGGCTGCCAGCACTGGTCGCTATAGCTACAGACCTGTGTGATCTCTCCTGATAGGCTGCCAGCACTGGTTGCTATAGCTACAGACCTGTGTGATCTCTCCTGATAGGCTGCCAGCACTGGTCGCTATAGCTACAGACCTGTGTGATCTCTCCTGATAGGCTGCCAGCACTGGTCGCTATAGCTACAGACCTGTGTGATCTCTCCTGATAGGCTGCCAGCACTGGTTGCTATAGCTACAGACCTGTTTGATCTCTCCTGATAGGCTGCCAGCGCTGGTCGCTATAGCTACAGACCTGTGTGATCTCTCCTGATAGGCTGCCAGCACTGGTTGCTTTAGTTACAGACCTAGCTTCTACTGCAGCCTAGTGGAAGCCAGTAACCACGCCCCTGAGTTCAAAATAAAACAAAAAAAAAAACAGGACTGAGGTGAGATGAATCAATGTAGTGAGACAACCCCTTTAAAAACACCAACCATACAAGTAAAAATTATTTAAAAAAAAAGTCATATAATAGTCACATATTGCTTGTTAATATGTGAAAAAATAAAATAGTGGTAGTGTCCCTTTTGAACTGTTTATACCAGCGCCGCCCGATGGACTCCTCATGGTGGACGTCACTATAATGGAAATAGTGGTGCCGCATGCTGCGTTATTTTTTTCATCACTTTTGCTGTCATTTGTTCCAGACGCCGGGGGCACGACTAGGATTCAAAGGGCCCCAGAGCAGAATATCATGGGCCCCATCACCGAATGACAATAACCTAAGACAGCTGCATAGGTAGCATTAAAGGTATAGACAAGCCTGCCAAATAGCAGCGCTATATAGCAGAGACCCCCCCAACTACTGGTTCCCTGCAAGAAGAGTCAATGCTGTAGTACCGGAGTGGGGGGCCCTCAACCTCTGGGCCCCATAGCGGCCGCTGTGGCTATAGTCACGCCCGTGCCGGAGGCTCCGAGAGGAATTCTCCAACACAAACCCCAAATTCCTCCCTCTCATCACTGCTGCCCTGGGCCTCCGGCCGTTGTGTTGCTGCAATGCACCAGCCTTTTATAGGTTAATCCATAACCTTCTCCTTACAACCATAAATACACAAGGAAGAGGCAGCAATCCAATGCACAATCAATGCAGGAGGCTCCTATACTAGAGGCTTCCTCTTCTTTCCGGGTACAAAGGAAGCTCCAATTTACTTGCAGACCCCTGTGCAGGTATCACCCCGGTCACTGCATGTGGCCCCATGTGCTGCCCCCCGTTACTGAGCCAAAATCTGCTGCAGGAGCGGAAACCAAAGTTATCTGTACTGATTTATTATTATTAGCATGAGATTTATCATGTAAGCTCATTACAGGAAACGTCTCATGCCATTCCTGGCAAGAAGTTCGAGCTCATCTGAAAAGGTCATAGGGGGCCTCCCTGGGGCGGGCGGACGGGGGGGGGGTGGGGGGGAGGTATAGGATACCTAAAGGTGTTGTCTCAAGATAAAGATTAGCTTTCAGCAAGCAGGGACAGGCAATTGAAGACTTTTTCCACATACATTGGTGTTTTGGTTTTGTTTTGTTGAGGAGATAAGAGAGATTTTATCTGCTCTCAGTGCACACAGGTTTGCATCTGAGAGCAGGGAGTGAGGTTACCAGAGGTCGGCACACAGGACGTCAGCAGCTTGAGAATACAGTGTGTTATCTCTAGCAAAGGAGACTAATTGCTTTTGTTGACTTTGAGCACTGAAGCTCTCTGCTCTATAGAAAATATCTCCTGCTCTCGTGAGTGGTGAATATGGAGCTGATATGCTAATCAATGCTATAGAACAACCCATAGTATGACCAGGAAGAGACAGGATGCATGAATATAAAGCTGCCTATAGCTCTGAAAAAGCTTGGTCGTACAACCCCTTCAAATGCCTGATGGTGTTGGGAGCACTTGGGGCGAGTAGGTTATTATGTTTGCTTTGATATTATCTTAAAAATCACCGAAAAAAAGGGAAATTATTTAATCAAAAACACAACTGCAAGGCCGTCGTTACAGCTCGATGGCTGGGCCATAGACTGAACCCAGTAGGAGGCAACACAAGCCCCTTTGCTAATTGGGAAATATATAACAGGTGCAGATAACTACTGAACAGCAGCTCACACACTGTACACTAGGGGAACAACTGAATGATAAAAAACTGCATCTTAAGTAGATACCAGTTCACACCAGTATAAAAAAAAAGACCTCGTAAAAAAAACAATAACCCTATACAAAGCAAAAATACCAATAAAAAAAACCACTCCCCCGCCTTTCTATGTATTAGGGGTGAATCTTAGATAAGGAAATCAAAGGGTCCCATTAACACAGATGGTGGGTGCACCATGCCGGCTAACAGCCTTTACGCCACTATATTCGATTGGAGGTGCCCAAAACTTTTAAAGTGTCCAACACAAAATACTGACCCCCTTGCCCCCGAGAATTCGGGGCCCAAAAAAATGCCATACTGAAAAAATTTAAATATGTGGTATCAGCTGATACTGTGGCCACTATATTTCATATTAACTTGACTGCAAATATCTAGATTTCTTCTAGTCCTAAATCCGGGACATTTCCAAAGGACTTGAATAAACTCAGATTTGGGATTTTTGTGGATTTACCCGGCAAAAAGATCACAACCCCATTTTCTGTAAGTGTGTTATGAGTGTGAAACTATGTATAGCCAGATCTATGTTGCCTATTTTGCCCTAAATTAAAACTGTGTCCTATCAAAGGTAGAGATCTTCTAGGGTGGGAATCTTGTTTCACTTACTGAATAGCGTGTTATACACCTCTGTATTAGTATCCTATCAGCATAACACTTTTTGTGCTCATACAGAATATTCGGCAGCTGTGATTACTCTCTTCTGTCTACTCCTCTGGAGATTGTAACATTTCATCTTCGTAATAGGACCGTGTTTGGCAAACATTTATTTGTTTAGAGACTTTTTATGTCATTTGTTGGTGGCATTTTCTACCCCCTCTAATTCCCCAGATAATCCTGCTTTACAGAAGGTGAAACGCGTGTGTTTATTGTTGTAACTTCCAGGGGGAACCTCGGTATTTGTTTGATCATATTTTGCAAATCTGACTCCCTTAAAAGGGCATATATGGTTCTTTTAATCATTAATTTTTTTTCCTCTTTTCCGTGTTGTGTCACTTTAGGGACAGGGTTTTAAAACCAGGTTCAAAATGCCAGCCCTCCAGCTGTTGGGGAAAAACAAATCCATCATGCATTTAATAAGCTTAACAGTGGGATGATGGAGTTGTAGTTTCCCAACAGCTGAAGGGGGGCAGTTTGACACCCCGGGGGAAAGGGTCTATTTGGGGGAGGTTTTCCCGGCGGGGACGCTTTTTTCCCGGGGCGATGCCCTTTTCTACTTAACGCATTTTGTAGGTTATGGAAGGATAGGTTTTGAAAAAATGGTATGATATTAAAAGTTAAGTTTTAAGCTATTATTTAGGGTTGTCATTTTTGTTTTCGTGATTTATGCAACTAGTAGCAAATTTTTTGTAACCTGATACATGATCTCCCTTTGATTTTTTTCATGCACTTTCTTCAAAAAGAAACAAACTAAAAATTCAGAGAAACCCCCAGTCGCGGGGTTTTCACGACTTTTTGCATTTAAACAAAAACCATTGAAAAGCAGTGGAAAAAGTTGAGATAACATCCTGGGCTGTGGTGTCATTGTGCATTTGTTTGGTCTTGCTTCATCTGTTTCCCACTGTACAGAGATGAGCGGCGCTTCACGGGCGCTTCGCGGGCGCTGCTCATCTGTTCATCTATTTAGAACCAACAACAAAAGCCAAAGTCTGAAAACCTGTTCAGAGCAGAACCAAGATGACTGAAATTAGATAAATGAAATAAATCATTCTTTCCAAAGCAAATTTATTCACATTACAAATAAAGATTTTATTGATTTCGCAACATTTTAAGAACATAAGAAGAAATGGGAGAGTATAGAGAGTAGTGAATGGGGGAAAGATGAATGACACAATCCAATGTCATCATAATGTAGCTGTATCCAATACAAATGTCTAAGTCCCCAACAGTAAAGTACAAAAAAAAAAGCTTTAATCAAGTCCATTGGCGATAAATCTCATTGTAATAAACTGAGAGCAAAAAAAGTTTGTTAATTGTGAATTCCTGATTTGTGACCAGTAAGATCCATAATGAATATAAAAAGTGGGGAAAATGACCAGAACATAAAATCATAAGAAATATGTAGATGAGCTGCTACAAGTCACGCCCTCATTACCTCAATGAAGATCACCTGAATATGAGTTTAACTTCATCTGAAGGTTTATGTTGTCTATTTACTGTATCTAGGAAAAATCCACACTTATGAAAAAAAGTTTATATTTCTGTGTAATCCCTAAGGCTATGTTCACACGATTTGCACTCTAATACGGGCGAGATGAGCGCCGAAATTATGGTAATCCATCGTTCTCATAGAGAACGATGGATTACGCCTCCTGCACCCGCTCGTACAGTATGATCGCACCGCGAGTAATGAATGTCTATGGGTCCAGTGGGCTGCTGCCCCCCCCCCCCCCACACCGCGGGAGTACGCGCATATTAGTGCGAGCTCCCAGAAGACACGATGAACTGTACGTGCCACAGTACATCGTGTGAACATAGCCTAAGTCCCTAAGTTCTGGATACTGTATGTGAACAGGGCCGCGGTGATTTGCACGCTGTCCGACATATTTTTAAAAGGCCTTTTGCAAAAAAGTGGCGAACGTCCGACACCCTCAACACTTTTGTCTGCAGCGATTCTCAGGGGATGTGTTGCGCCACATTCATAGGATTATATAGAATAAAAAGGAAAAGGAGATGGCGCTCTATGTGAAAGTACGTCTGATAATATAATTAAAATCAGATAATTAAGGTGCTCACCTGTTGCTGTTGTGCGGACTAATATAGAGGCACAACACTAATAAAAACCTGCATGGATTTGTCACAAAAAGCCCCGGGGACAGTAGCCTCGTCGTCCTGGTCTCTAATGCCAAAAAGACATCGGAATGGTATTGCGGTAAAACAGAAAAAAATGGACCGGGCGCTCGTCACTTTGGAGTAGATCCAGGTGGAGACCACAATGGGATAAGATTATAAACACTTTATTCCAAATAAAACAATAAGAAGGCGGCCTTAATGCTTTAAGTAACTGTGCATGACGCGTTTCGTGCCTCCGGCACTTCCTCAGGTGCAAAAAGTGTTACATAGTATGAGCAAGTGGACAAGAGGTTTATATATTAAGTGACCAAACACATGATAGGTAGAGGGAAAAAAAAACTATCACCATTCTTATTATAAAACAGTCAAAGAACCAATAGAAAACATTTTAAAATTGGGGTTAAAAACAAGAAGAAGATCCCATTGGTTGAGAGAAAGGCGGGAGATTTGATTCAACCAATAGAGCAGGGAGCTACTCTATCCCATGTTGTCCTATGGGGAAAGAAGTGGCCAATGGCAGGGAGTGTACAAGCTACTGTTCTGATAGGTTGATTTAACAGAGGGAAAATTGAATTGACCAATAGTAGGACTCTCTAGATATGTTGAAATTTTGAAAAAAGAGCGCTTGGACTGTAATGTAGTGCACAATGTGTTCTGTAAAAAGAGCGCATGTATTGACACAAAGTGTCAGAAGAACGCAAACGCCGACAACTAGTGCCGGTATTGCGTAACACAATTCGGGGGTCATTCCCATAGTAAGACTCTCTAGATATATTGAGATTTTGAATACTAGGACTATAATGTAGTGTACAGAGCGCTCTAATACAGGGGCGCATGTGTTGACACGAAGTGCAGACACCGACAACTAGTGCCGGTATTGCGTGACACATTCTGTGATCATTGCCATACATAGAAAATGTGCCTACTTGTAACTATAAACTGCTAAGTGTGTTTGTGATGTTAGAATGATACTGTCAAAGAGAGACAATGTGTAAGTATTCCCAGTATTATAGGGCGCACATGTACAAGCTAGTGGTGAATACAACCAATTAAGTGCTTGAGTACAAGAAATGGGCCAATGGCTACGGGTGTTCTGAAACGAAATGCCAATTGGTGATGGAGCGCTGTCGGAGAGGTGCTATGGGGCACGAATAGAATGCTAGGAACGAACAGTAAACACTGACACAAATGCTGTTAACTTCTAAAAAAATATAAGGTATGAAACTGAGGCATTTTGGAATGTTGTAAGTTCAATAAACGAGCTCTACGGCTTCATTCAGGCCATTGGGGTTCACTGTGCGCAGAGTGAACATCCGAAATACTTCTCTCTTTTGTAATATTCGGAATCTGTCCTGTGCATCTGGTGTTACGTGGTCTATCGGTTGAATGGTTAGTTTAGTGGGGTCTTGCTGGTGGAATTCTTTATAGTGCCTTGATACACTGTGATTAAGATCCCCTTTTTTGATACGGGATCTGTGGCCATTTAATCTCAAATGTAGCGGACGTGTGGTGCGGCCCACATTCTGCAGTCACATTGAATCAGGTAGATGACAAAGGCACTTTTACAATTCAATAAGTGTTTCATATTATAGGTGACATTGGTGAATTTAGAATGGAAAGTAGTGTTGGTGACTATAGAAGTGCATGAATGGCCGCCACTTTGGGCTGTGCTCCCCTTGTTCCCTTATGGCAGTTTTTTTTTCCCCTTTTGGATCTTTAATCAAACTGGGGACAAGGGTTTTTTAATGTTGGGAGTTTTCAAAAGATCAGGGGGGGGGTTTTTCTGGGGAAGGGAAATTGTTGGAAAAAGGGGGTTTTTTTTGGATTATTTTGCCAGTGCTTGCTTAGTATTTTTTTTGATTTTGTGCACGTGCTGTGCTTTTTGGGTGTGCCCAGTGAGAACTTTTTTCTTTTTTTCACATAACTTTTTGGGTTTTCAACGTTTTCCTGTTCTTTTGGGATTTTTTTTGTGTAAACGTCTTTTTGTTTGCAGTTGAGCCATTTTTTGTTCCCTAAATCTTGTAGAAAATGTGGGGGGAAACCCCTTTTTTCAAAGAATCTTTTTTCTAAGTACTTATTTTGTTCACATAGATTGTCTTTGGGAACTTTTTTTCACACCCGTAGGGCCATATGGTACATTCGTACCCAAAGGGTTATGATGACCACGGGGAAAAAATTTGGATGTAATATTGACTTTTTTTTTTGAAAAGGTTTGCTGTGGTAAAAAAAAACCATTATTTTGAAAAATTTCTAACCCAAAAAATTCAATTTTATGATAATCCCAATGTGATGGAATGGTTTGCCCAGGGTTTTTTTGTTTTATCACTATGTGGTGTAAAAGTGATTAATGGACCGGTCCAGATGAAAAAGAGGTTGTCTATGTATCTCTTGTAAAGAGATACACATGAGAGATATAATGGGTGGGAATGGATAAATTGTCCTTCAAAAACCCCCATAAACGAGTTTGCGTAAGAGGGTGCCACCCTGGTACCCATGGCGGTTCTTTGTTTGCCTGAAAGGTACCCCCCATTATTTTAAAAAGTATTTTGTTCCAAATATGAACTTTAAACCTTGTCACGCAATACCGGCCCTAGTTGTCGGTGTCTGACTTCGGCCCAACACTGCGCCCCTGTATTAGAGCGCTCTGTACACTACATTATGTCCTAGTATTCAAAAATCTAATATATTTAGAGAGTTTCATGGGAATGCCCCCCCGATTGTGTTACGAAATCCGGCACATTTGTCGGCTTTTTGCGTTTTCTGACACTTTGTGTCAAACATGCGCTTTTTTACAGAACACTTTGTGCATACTTTTACAGTCCAAGCGCTTTTTTCAAAATTTCAACTATCTAGGGGCCCTACTATTGGTCAATTCAATTTTCCCTCTGTTAATCAACCTATCAGAACTAGCTTGTCACCCCCTGCCTTGGCCCTTTTCCCCCATAGGAAACATGGGATAGAGTACCCCCTGCCTTTTGGTTGAATCAAATCCCCGCCTTTTCTAACAATGGATTTTTTTTTTTTTTAACCCCAATTTTAAAAAATGTTTTCTTTTGGGTTCTTTGATGTTTATAATAAGAATGGTGATAGGTTTTTTTTCCCTCTACCTATCATGTGTTTGGTCACTTAAATTTAAAACCCCTTGTCCACTTGCTCATCTTGAACAATTTTTGCACCCGAGGGTGCGGGGGGCAAAAGCTCATGCCCGTTTTTTAAAGCATTTTAAAGGGCCCCCTTCTTTTGTTTTTCTTGGAAAAAGTGTTTAAATTTTTCCCCTTGTGGTCCCACGTAATCTACTCCCAAAGGGCGAGCGCCCCGGTCCATTTTTTTTTTGTTTTACCGCAGTCATAGGATTAGACACATGTGTGAATGTGGCTTTTCAATGGGCGCCAACAAAATTGTTTTTTTTTTTAATCCAAGGGGATTTAAGTGGTGGTCTGAGCGAAATTTTTATATGTCTCACATAGGACACATATATAAGTGCAAAAGAGTCATTTTCATACAATGAATGTGCACGACTGAGATACTGCCTTTTTGAGGCCCCCCACTTTTCACACATGCCCCCCCCATGTATTTTTTTGGTGGCTTCCCTTTTGTCGGGGGGAGCATTGTGGGCTCGTAATATACATGGCGTACTTTCATCCCCCCTTTTACACTTTTTTCCCGCTGTCTTCGTTTCCTATCATTGGGGGGTGAGCCCCTCTCATTTTTCTTTAGGGCCCTATGGGTTCTTTTTGGGCCCCTGCCCCAGGGGTGGAGGTTCTGCAGCAGGTGGTTTGCAGAGCCTTTTTTCAGCATTAGGGGGCCCCCGGGCAGAGCATTTGCAGTGGGCCCTCCCCAAATTACAAAACATCCCACTACCCCATGCCCTATTCCCCCAAAGCACACCCACCCATTTTTATCACAAAACTTATGCCTGGACACCTGCACAGGCACCCTACAAGACTACTGGCAGGGCAGGGGGGCCTTTGACCCCCTTCCCCACCAGGGTTTTTTTCCATGTTTCCAGTCCTAAAAACAAACAAATAGTTAAAAAAAACAAATCCGCCCAAGGGAATCCGGGGTATTTTCTTGTTTTCCCTGGGACATTCCCCTTAGCCAAACCTTGGGCCCCTATACTTGTGGGGGCCGGGACAACTGCCTCGTGGCCCAAGGGAAAAGATGGCCCTGGATGTTTGTATTGAAAATTAATATTGAACCTATTTTAAACAGCCCCGAAAAACCAGTATTATTTTCGGGCCCCTTTCCGCACGGTTTATTGCACTGACAGTTTACTCGTAATATGCTTATAATGCACAGCATTTTTGACTTTTTCCAGTTGGGGGACGGGTAAGGGCATAGATGTGCACGGGTACTTTTTGCCCCCAAAAACTGGAAATTTAGGTTTACTTTGTACTGAAGCTGTAACATTAATGCTCCCGGGGGTAAATGGGCGAAAACACTTTAAAAATTGTGCACTTTTCTGTGTTATTGGTTAATTTCATAACAAGCGCAGGCACCAATCTTCCCCAAAAATCCAAAATAAACCCCGAAAAAAAAATCGCCAGCATTGAAATTCTTTTTAAAAAAAGGCCCAAAACCCAAACGCTTTTTTTTCCCCCCTTTTCAGTTTAAATCAGAAAATTTAGATCTTTCAAACGCTGAAGGGTGTTTGCTTTATGGAGCGGAGAAGAGAGAAAGCCCTCACCAATGAAAATTTGAGTTGGAGCCGCGCCCAAAAACATCTCCTTTTGGGGGGAGAAAAATTCCACTTTTTAGGGTTTGTAATTCTGCTCAAACATTTGCAACTAATTTGATAAGCAAAAGATGATTATTTGCATGAGGAGAATGAAGAGGCGCAGAGAATACAGTAAGAAGAGCTGCAGAAGAGCCAAATCCAGGGGAAGCCCCTTTGGGGTGTCCCCCTGTCCCCGGGAAAAAGACCGGGGGATAGGAGCAGACGGTGGAAACACAAAAAGTCCATTTAGGAGGGGCAAAATGAAAAGGGGGGTACATGCACATTCTGTCCCCTCTGCAGCCACCAACGGGGGGGGGGGGTTTAAGGTCTTCAGACAGAGCATTGACTTCAATGTATAAAGGGCGTATTTTAGTTTCTCCCAAAGCTCCCCCTTTGTGGGGACTACAAACAAATCGTGGTAAAAAATTTGTACCCAAACCCAGGTTTCCCAAAAATGATCTTTTGGCCCGATATCGCACCATGAAGTCAGAGCAAAAGAAAAGGGTTTTTCTCCAATTTTTTATGCTATTAAATAGCTTTCCCGGGTTTTTTGATAAGACAGAGATATTTGGAAAAATGATATCACACAACATCATCATTTCCCAACATCATCATAATCCTGCTAAATCCATCAATTTCACACAGTCAAATCCCACTATTATAACCAGCAACTATTATCCAGGGTGACCAACACATGCAGAAGCCCAACCCCCACCATCCCCGGGGCCATATGCTGACTGCACCCCAGTGCTGGGGGGTCCATAGACCCAAACCCACCACCCCGGGGCCCCCTTTGCGATTGAAACCCACACTGCTGGAGGGCCATAGGGCCCAACACCCCCAATCCGGGCCCCCCACATGCTGACGCACCCACAGCTGTTTGGGGGCCATAGACCCAAACCCCAAACCCACCCCGGGGGGCCCCACATTTGACTGACCCAAGTGCGGGAGGGTCCATAGAGCCAACACCCCCACCCGGGGCCCCCACATGCTGCCCCTGCACCCACAGCTGCTGGGGGGCCCATAGAGAAACACCCCCAAACCAGGGGCCCCACTTTAAAGGGCCCCCACAGTCCCTTGGGGAGGCCTAGACCCAAACACCCCCACCGGGGGCCCCACATGCTGACTGCACCCACGGGCGGGCGGGGGGGGCCAAAATACCAAACACCACCACCCAAGGGGCCCACATGCTGCTGCACCCACAGCTCTGGGGGACCCCAAGGGGCCCCAAACACCACCATCCAGGGGCCCCACATCCCTGACTGCCCCCAACAGTTTGCGGGAGGGGGCCATAGACCAACCCCCACAATCCAGGGGCCCCACATGCTGACTGCACCCACACTGTGGATTTTTCCAATAACCCCAACACCACCATCCAGGGTCCCACATGCGGGACTGCCCCCACAGCTGCTGTGGGAAACCATAGAGCCAACACCCCCATCCGGGGGGCCCCACATCTGACGCACCCCGGGTGCGGGGGGCCCCAAAAGAGCCAACCCCACCATCGAGGGCCCCCAAAACATCTACTGAAACCCACAGCTGCTGAGGGGCCATAGACCCAAAACCCCAACCCAACCAGGGGTCCCCATGCTGGACTGCACCCACGCTGCTGGAGGAGGCGTAGACCCAAAACACCACCACCCGGGGGCCCCACATGCTGACTGCACCCAAATGCGGGAGGCCCCTAGAGCCAACCACCACCGGGGGCCCACATGCACTGCACCCACAGTTTCTGGGGGAGCCATAGGGCCAACCCCAAACCCCCCCGGGGGCCCCACATGCTGACTGCCCCCACAGCTCCCTGGGGGGGCCATAGAGGCCAACCCCCCAAATCCCAAGGCGAGCCCACATGTGGGCCTGCCAACCCCCAAGGAAGTTGCTGGGAGGGTCCATAGACCCAACACCACCACCCGGGGGCCCCCAAACATGCGGGACTGCACCCACAGCTGTGGAGGGTCCATAGACCCAACACCACCATCCGGGGGCCCCACATGCGACGCACCCAAAAGCGCGGGGAGGAGCCAAGAGAAACACCCCCCCCCGGGGGCCCCAAGGGCTAAACCTCACCCACAGCTGCGGGAAAGGGCCATAGACCCAAAAAAACCCCCTTCCAGGGGCCCCACATGCTGACTGCACCCACACTGTGGGGGGCCATAGACCCAAAACACCACCACCAGGGGCCCCACATGCTGACTGCACCCACAGCTGCTGGGGGGGGCCCATAGAGCCAAAAAACCCCAAACCGGGGGCCCACATGCGGGACTGCCCCCCAAGCGGGAGGGGCCTTAGACCCCAACACCACCTTTCCGGGGGCCCACTTCTGACTGCACCCACAGCTGTGGGGGGGCCTTTGGACAAACCACCTCCGGGGGGCCCCCAAAGCTGACTGCACCCACAGTGGGGGGGGGGTTGGGAGGGGCTGGGGGGGAAAACCAAAACACCACCACCCGGGGGCCCCACAGGGGGGGACTGCACCCACACTGTTTAGGGCCATAGACCAACCCCACCTCCGGGGGCCCCACATGTGCTGCACCCCCCTTTGCTGGAGGAGCCAAAAGAGCCAAACCAAACCCACCCAGTCCCCCAACATGCTGACTGCACCCAACAGTGCTGGAGGGGTAGAGCCAACACCCCCAAACCAAAGGGGCCCCCCATTCTGACTGCCCCCACAGCTGTGGGGGGGCCATAGACCAACACCACCATCCAGGGGCCCCAAAATCCCCCGGGGAACTTCCAACCCCCCCGGGGGCCCCTGCTGGAAAGGGAAACCTTAGAGCCAACACCACCACCCCGGGGCCCCCCACATGCTGACTGCACCCACAGGAGGGCCATAACCAAACCACCACCATCCGGGGGCCCCACATGCTGACTGCACCCAAAATTTGCTGGGGGGGCCTAGACCCAAACCACCCCCAAATCCAGGGGCCCCCCATGGGGACTGTACCCACAGCGTGGGGAGCCATAGGGGCCCAAACCCCACCCCCATCCAGGGGCTCCACATGTTTGACTGCCCCACGGGCTGGGGGGAAGCCATAGACCCAAACACCACCATCCGGGGGCCCCCCCACATCTGACTAATACCCACAGCTGCGGGAGGGCCCATAAAGCCACACCCCAAACCAAAGGGGCCCCCAAAAGCTAAATTTAAACCCACAGCTGCTGGGGGGCCAAAAGGGGCCAACACCACCATCCGGGGGCCCCCACATGCTGACTGCACCCAAAAGGCTGTGGGGGGGGCCAAAGAGCCAACCCCAAACCACCCAGGGGCCCCAGATGTTTTGGCTGCACCCAAAAGCTGCGGGGGGACCCCAAAGACCAACACCACCACCCAGGGGCCCCACATGGTGACTGGCACCCACAGTCCCTGGGGGGCCATGGGCCCAACCCCACCTTTCCGGGGGTTCCACTGCTGACTGCCCCAACCACACTGCTGGAGGAGCCCTTTTAGAGACAAACCACCATCCAGGGCCCCACGTGCTGATTTCACCCACACGCGGGGGCCGGGGCCCCCCCTGGGGCCCCCATTAAAAAGCCAACCCCACCCACCATCCGGGGGCCCCCAAACCAGCGCCCTGAACCCCCCGCTGCTGGAGGGGCCTAGAGCCAACCCCACCATCCGGGGGCCCCCCACAGCTGACTGCACCCACACTGCGGGAAAGGGCCCAAAAGAGCCAACACCACCATCCGGGGCCCCCCACATCTGTTTTAAACCCAAAAGGTTTGCTGGGGGGCCCATAGACCCAAAACACCACCATCCAGGGGCTCCACATGCTGACTGTGACATCTGTCTGCTCCGGGGCCCCATACACAGTAGGCTTGCCTGCCTTTTGCCATTTTACAAATAAAAAAAAAAAAAAGAAAATTAAAAAAATGAATCCTTTTGGGTTTAACCCCAGAAAAAAAAAAAAATCCAAAATTGTGTTTTTTGGTCTTTTCCATCCCAAAAAAAATTGGGAATAAAAGTGTTCAAAAAATCACATGCTTTTCCAAACTGCACCCAATAAAAAGTCATTTCAGCTGCAAAAAATGCCGCCTCACTGACCCGTGGGGTGCGTACAGAAAAGTTTTTGGGGTCGCACAAATGGGCCGCAGCGCAAATTTAAAAAATGAAAGTTTGGAATTTTTTTTACTGTACCAAAAACTAAGGGAAACTCTAATGTTTGGTTTTGCGGATGCGCAAGTTTTTTTTTAAAATTTTTCCCCCTTAGAATTTTTTGTATTTAACAGAAACTTATGGTAAAATAAAATAACCCATTAGAAACCTTTGTCCCGCAAAAAAAAAGCCCCAATCTAGGGAGGGGGGAAAAAAAAAAAGTTAGGCTTTTAGCGCGAGGAGGAAAAAAATCGGAGCCATATTATTTGACCATCTGTGGGAAGGGGGTTAATTGGAGCGGGGTTAAAATGCACAAAATGGCTGGTGAAGCAACCTTATGAGAAAGAAATGAGATCATAAAGGATTCACTGGGATCCATTTGATGGGTCAATACTCTATAGCCCTAAGTATAGTAGAACATTGAACCAAAAGCAGACATCGGCACTCCATCCATAATAATCCACAGGCTTTATTGGGGAAATTTTAAAAACCAATAAAATAAAAAAGACCCCTAAAACCCTTTCAGCCTGGATTTCAGTTTTTGGGACAGCGGGAAATTTGGGATGAACCGTTAGGGCCCCTTTTTTTGTTTTTAGGCATCTTAAAAAAATTCCCCCAAAAAAAACCCATGGATTTTTAATGGATCATGTCGAAACCCAAATTTCTTTGATTCAAGTATGTTTTCTACTGAGGAACCCAGTCGACAAATGGACATCTCCCCGGATTTACACCAAAAAGAATAAAAGTGAGGGTAAGCCCGTAGCCTTGGGCCCTTGCCTTTTTATGTTAATATAGTGAACATTGTTACAGATAAAATAAGATAAAAAATGGCTTCCAGAAAAGAGGGAATCCCGCCGAACCCCACCTCCCCCACTTACAGGGCCTCAATCTTTCTCAGGTTAAAGTTTTGTATATTCTGCAGGAATTCGCCAGGGAAGAGCCATTCAACAAGTTCTTAAAAATATTTCCTCGCTGTAAATTTTTTAAATTGCGAATACACATTCCCGTCATGAATAAAATTGGACCCTTTCCCCCCTTTGGAAAAAAATCCAAATTTAAACAAAGAAGTATTTGCAAGCTGAGGGAAAAAAATCTTACGATCACAGAAGAGGGTTTCTGTCCTGAGAACGCCTGCAGAATAAAAAATGCACACTTGAAACGCGTGAATTAA
>JAODAL010034877.1:0-43659 GCA_025379985.1 Phyllomedusa bahiana | reverse complement strand
TCCCCTCTCCTTTTCAGGCTGTGGGCAGGTTTACAGCTTCAGGCTCCCACTTTCTGTTCAGGCATTGAGCGGTTCTACAGCTTTAAACTCCCACTTTCTGTCCAGGCTGTAGGCAGTGCTACAGCTACAGGCTCCCTCTTCCTGTTCAGGCTGTAAGCAGTTCTACAGCTTCAGGCTCCCATTTCCTGTCCAGGCTGTAGGCAGTGCTACAGCTTCAGGCTACTACTTCCTGTTTAGGCTGTGGACGGTTCTACAGCTTCAGGCTCCCACTTCCTGTTCAGGCTGTGGGCGGTTCTACAGCTTCAGACTCCCACTTCCTGTTCAGGCTGTGGGCAGTTCTACAGCTTCAGGCTCCCACTTCCAGTTCACGCTGTTGGCGGTTTTACAACTTCAGGCTTCCACCTATTCAGGCTGTGGGTGGTTCTACAACTTCAGGCTCCCACTTCCTATTCAGGCTATGGGTGGTTCTACAGCTTCAGGCTCCCACTTCCTGTTTAGGCTGTGAGAAGTTCTAGAGCTTCAGGCTCCCACTTCTTGTTCAGGCTGTGGGCAGTTCTACAGCTTCAGGTTTCCGTTTCCTATTCAGGCTGTGGGTGGTTCTGCAGCAGTAACTGACATTTTAACTATTCCCAGCTGAGTCTGTTGGTGATGGAAGGGATTTAACAACAGGGCACCAGTCTACAGAGCTATAAAGGGTTAAAGTTTGTCAGTTAGAAAGATAAACAAGCTCCTGTGTTGCTGATAAGACACAGTCTCAGTCCCGGCCACTGCTCGTTTAGAGAGAGGTAGTCTGTAACCTAGGGAAGTTTATGTACACAAGCAGGAGATCAGAACTGCTTTAACTCCAAAAGGAAACAAAATCAGAACAGCAGTGTATTTGGTAAAAATGTGGTGAGAGTTACCTTTTTAACTTCTTCACGGCTCGGTGAAATACAATCTTCACGATCGCACTGTCCATGTTCTGTTGCATTCTAGTAAAGTGGACCAGCAACTCTCACATCTGTTACATCAACATAGGCCTAACGCTATAGTATAGAACTGACCTAGGAGATAGCATTAGGCCTATGTTGAAGTAAAATGAAGTGACCGGAAAAAAGGCCGCAACATGTCACCGGACCAGTAAGTTAACCCCTAAAACACCTTATACAAAGCTAACACTAACCTCAACGTAGGGCTATGTTAATGGGGGTGTTCTCACCATGCGTTTTCACAGAGCCACAGCCAGCTTCAGACTCACACTGCCTTGTCAAACTGTGGGTGATTCTATAGCAGTGATTGACAATCAGCTTTGATGTTCCTAGCTATTCCTGTTGTACTGAGATGACTAAAGGAGATTTATAAAATGTAGTACGCAAGGCTGCAGAGCTTAAAAGGGTAAAACTTTTCATAAAGTACGGTAAACAAACTCTTTTCCCGGGAAAAAGACCTGCAGGGGTGACTCCCCAGTAGTTGTGGGCAATCGAAAAAGAACAGGGAAGAGAATAGGGAGAGAGGGTCAGTAACCAGTAAAAGGAGATAAAATCTTCTATATCTTATGAGCAAAGCAAAATAAAAAGAGCAATGTATTTAGTAATAGTCTTCGTTTAACTTTCCCTACAAGTTAAAAGCCAATCATTGTGGTGACAAACCCTCTTTATCTTACCGATCCCGGGTGTTTCCCTGCCTTTGACACGTGACCCCATGCCTTTTGGGTCAAGTCGCTTTAAAATTCCCTTAAAGAGGTTTTTGTCACAAAGTAAAAATTGATTGGGGGAAATTTTTGCTAATTAAATAATAAAAATTTTCACCATTCACATTATTAAAAAATTCTGCACCGTTTTTGTTTTTTAGCTGCTCCTTTAGTGATCCATTTTTACACCGTCTCCAGGGGAAGGGACCAGGGCTGAGAGTCCTCAGTCCGGTCCCCACATCTCGGGGACATCCCCCTTCCTCTAGCAGTACGATGTTCAAGCCCCAGGGGCTGTCTTTCTACCCTGTCCTCTGTGCTCCTTAGAAATTATCAAACGTGAAATAAAACAAAAAAAATGTCAAAGGCGTGATTGATAAAAGAAAAAAAAAATCCACAGGTTTGGTTTCTGCAGGGATTTGAATTGAGGACCCTTGTGCCTGGAGGCAAAAGCTTTACCTCTCAGCTACTCACAATGCTTTACATAAACAGACCTTTCTTTGACTAAAGAGAGGAAAGGCCTGGTGATGTCATCCTGCTGGGTCACATGATATGCAATTCAAACAAATCAGACACGCCCCCTTCTGAACACACAGAGCTGAAGAGCAGGAGGCAGGAGGTATGAAATGACAATGTGGCAAAACCCCTTTAATGTGATGCTCAACCAAAATGACATCAGGAGCAAGTGACGTCAACAGTGTGGAGGGATGGCAAATTAACCCCTTCAACACCAGTAAATGAACCAACCCTATCCCTAACCCAACCCAATGTTAGAAATTTCACTTATGGTTGATTTTTTGGCGATTTTCCCGCAAAGAAAAATTCGGGATGATGTAAATTTAAACATATTGATGGTTAGGGATAGGGTTAGAAAAAAATTGAAGTTTGGGCCGCCCTAAACCCAAATCTTTTCATGAGTTTGGTTAAATCTGTGTCAAACCGAACCTTATTCTAGCAACACTAAGGGTATGTTCACACAGGGTAATTTCGGCGCACATTTCACGTCGCATTTGTGCTCTAATACATGGCGAGATGTTCGCTGAAATTACGGTAATCCATAGCTCTCATAGAATTATGGATTACGCCTCCTCTCTCCGTATTGTACGTGCGGGGAGATAAGTGACATGTCAATTTTTTGAGGCGCATATGCACCGCAAGTAATGTATGTCAAGGGGGCCGGTGGGCCGCCCCCTCCCCTCCCCCGCCCCATCATTTCAGTGTGACTCCCGAACACCCGCCGTAATTGCGGCCATACTGTACGCCCCGCAATTACGCCGTGTGAACATAGCTTAATGCTGTCAGGATGTGTAAGGTCATACCCCATTGAGTAGATGTCAATTTAGTTATACATTTCCAGGAGGTATAATAGAGGAATAACAAATTACAGACTCCTAGGAGGCTCCAGCCTGACTTAAAGGGGATATATCGCTTCTTTAGTTCGGCTGATTCATACTGCTCTCAGCTTCTCAACTCTAGAAATGCAGGGGCGTTTCTTCCCCTTCCAGCTTGTTGACATCATCCCCCCTTCACTGTTCATGCTGGCTCCCGAGATTCTCCCCCCTCCTTCCCCTCTGAGTCCACATGTCACTGTGTCTCTCCCTATGCAGTCTTATTTTGTAAGAGCTGTATACATACCACAGGCTGCATTCAATATATATTGAGCACTTATCTCTTCTCCTCTCACAGCTGGAGATTTGTTACAGTTGAATCCAGCTTTCTATGAACGGCACAGATCTCCCTTCTATGCAGGAGGGTTAGGCACCGAGACACAACTGTGCTGTTTTCTGATTGAGAATCTGCTGCAGGTTTTTTTCTGCAGGTGTGCAGTGAGAAATTGCAACGACCACTAACACTGAGGTCAGATAGGCAGCGTTCGTGACCACAATTGGTGCTGTTTTCCTGATTGTAGAAGCCCTGCAGTGTTATTCTGTTTCTTCTGGCTGTGCAGAGTGAAAGGCAGGAATTCAAGCTCCATGAATACAGCGGACAGGGGGCTGACAGAATGTAAATGAGTTCTCAGCTAAGTGAATTGAAGGAGGAGGGGGAAACAGTACCAGCCAGATCAGTGTAAACAGAAACAGACGATAAGGAAAACTGTGATAACAAGACAGCTTTGCTAATGACACCCAACTGCAAAGTTACTTGTTTTCACTGTCCCCTTATTCTGAAGACCATTTAATGAAATGATACAACCCCTTTAAACATTAAAACTAGAATTTACTAAACCAGACCTATCAGTAGAGCTGCCGCTCCTCCCAATATGTGCCTACAGTGTACATCGGTATCTAGAGAACACAGTTCTCTTAGGCTTCGTTCACATCTGCTTTAGAGATTTCTCTTGGAGCCTATATGTAGATTCCATAAAAAAAAACAAATAGAAACAATGGCGTGGTTAAAGGGACAGACACCACAACGGAGACCAGACAGACCCCGTGTCAATGGTTCATATCATTGCCCTGGACCTGGGCCAAATGGCAACCGGGGACATTTGCCCGGCGGCCCGCTTGGTGTCCGGGCCGCAGGGCCGGCTTCCGGATCGCCCGCGACGAGGAGGACGTTTTCCCCCCCCGGCGGGCATCCGATGCCGGCGCGGTCTGTGGCTCGCTACAGGGGCCGGCAATGGTCGCATTCAGCGACCGGACCCCGGTGGGCAGGTGGCCGACGTGCCCCCTCGCCACAACGCTTCAACGGTCGGGTCACTGGACCCCAGCCGTTGCAGCCATCCGGGCCTATGCCGCCTCACCTGCGCGCTGCAAGCATGCGGCCGAGCTACAGCGGGATCTACTGATCCTGTCTGTCAGCTCCCAGCAGCCGCTGGGCAGGTGCCGACTATGTGATGACGTCATCGTGCGCGCGAAGTGGATCCCCGCTCCGCGTGGCCCCTGCAGATCCGGCTGCCGTCGCCATCCCGGGAAGACTGAGACGAGGAAGCAGAGACTTCCCTTCAGGTAATTATTGGTTTTTTTTTATTTTTTTTAAAACTACCAGCCCCCTGTCTGCCTGTAAATACCCACCACCCTATCTTTGCCTGTATACACCAGGGGCCCCCGTCGTCTTGCCTGTATACACCAGCCCTCTCTCTTGCCTGAAACCCAGCCCTCTCGTCTGCCTGTATACACCAGCCCCCTGTCTGCCTCTATATAGCAGCCCCCGTCCTTCTCTAAAATACCAGCCCCTGACTGCCCTATATTTCCAGCCCTTTGTCGCCTGTAAAGCACCAGCCCTCTCTCTGCCTGTATACACCAGCCCTCTCCTGCCTGTATACACCAGTCCTCTCTCTGCCTGTATACACCAGCCCTCTCTCTGGCGCTGTATCACCAGCCCCCTGTCTGCTGTATACACCAGCCCTCTCTCTTCCTGTATACACCAGCACTCTCGCTGCCTGTATACACCAGTTCCCTCTCTGGTCTGCCTGTATACACCAGCCCCCTGACTGCCTGTATACAACGCCCTCGTCCTCTGCCTGAATACACCAGCCCTCTCTCTGCCTGTGTACACCAGCCCCCTTTCTGCCTGTTTACACCAGCCCTCCTGCCCTTGCCTGTATACACCAGACCCCTCTCTGCCTGTATACACCAGCCCCCTGTCTGCCTTTAATACACCAGCCCCCTGTTGCCTGATACACCAGCCCCCTTCTGCCGTATAACACCAGCCCCCTTCTGCCTGTTACACCAGCCCCTTCTGCCTGTAAAACCCATCCTTCCTTCTGCCTGTATAACCAGCCCCCTGTCCAGCCTGTTACCACACAGCCCCCTTCTGCCTGTATACACCAGTCCCTCTCTGCCTGTATACACCAGCCCCCTGTCTGCCTGTAACTACCACCCTCTGTCTGCCTGTATACACCAGCCCCCCTGTCTGCCTGTATACACCAGCCCCCTCTGTCTGCCTGTATACACCAGCCCTCCTGTCTGCCTGTATACAACCAGCCCTCATCTCTGCCTGTATACACCAGCCTCTCTCTGCCTGTATACACCAGCCCTCTTCTGCCTGTATACACCACCTCTCTCTGCTCTGTATACACCAGCCCCCTGTCTGCCTGTATACACAGCCCCCTGCTGCCTGTATACACCAGCCCCTGTCTTGCCTGTTATACTACCAGCCCCCTGTCTGCGCCTGTATAACCAGCCCCCTATCTGCCTGTATACACCAGCCCCCTATCTGCCTGTATACACCAGCCCCCTATCTGCCTGTATACACCAGCCCCTGTCTGCCTCTATATACCAGCCCTGTCTACCTGTATAAACCAGCCCCGGTCTGCCTCTATATACCAGCCCCTGTCTGCCTCTATATACCAGCCCCGGTCTGCCTATATACCCGCCCCTGTCTGCCTATACTACCAGCCCTGTCTGCCTCTATTACACCAGCCCCTGTCTGCCCTGTATACACAGCCCCTGTCTGCCTCTATATACAGCCCCTGTCTGCCTTATATACAAGCCCCTGTCTGCCTATATACCAGCCCCGTCTGCCTATATACCAGCCCCGTCTGCCTATATACTGCCCCGTCTACCTATATACCTGCCCATCTGCCTAATATACCTGCCCGTCTGCTATATACCTGCCCCGTCCTGCCTATTATACCAGCCCTTGTCTGCCTATATACCAGCCCTTGTCTGCTATATACCTGCCCTGTCTGCCTTTATACTGCCCTGTCTGCCTATAACCTGCCCTGTCTGCCTATATAACTGCCCTGTCTGCCTATTTACCAGCCCTGCCTACGCTATAATTGGCCCTGTCTATGATACTAGCCTGCCTGCCTACATATTTGCCCTAGGCTCTAATTACTGCCAGCTCCGTGCCCTAAGCTGGCTAATTACTGGCCCTAGCTGGCTAACTACTAGCCCTACCTGGCAATTACGCGGCCCTTACATGGCTAATTACTGGCCCTACTTGACTGATTACCGGGGGCAGCCCTAGCTACTGCTGATTACCGGGGGCAGCCCCAGCTACCTGGCTAGATTACCGGGGCATCCCCAGCTTCCTGGCTAGCCTACTGGTGGCAGCCCTTGCTACCTTGGCTAGTTACCGGGGGTAGGCCCTGTTCTACCTACCTAATGGGGGTTCAGAATTAACATGGCCGACTTATCTGACATTTTTTAATGTTTCTAATTTTTAGGGTGGTAACATATGCTGTTGGGGAATTGATAGGAAAGTGGCTGAAAAGAGAGGAGCTTAAGATTATTTTGGTTGTAAATCTACAGGGACCAGTAAGTAACCACTAAAGAACCCTACATGCTGTAACTGGACGGAGAAAGAAATAGGAAGGGAAAGCTCATCATGTGAAGAACAATCATTGGAGGTTTGGCCAGAAGGAGAAGAAAAACAACTGCCCATCACTCAGACGTCTCCTGTGAGTCCCTGGCTGTCGGGTAATTTTTACTTCTACTATTTTTTGAATCAGTGCGTATTCATGTGATGGATTGGTGGGGTTGAAGGTTATGTTGGTGCTTAATGTAGGCGTCAGTGTTGGCTTGTCCCTGATTGTAAGCAAGCGCACACGCTGACTCTGTGATGAGGGTTTCTCTGCATCACTGTTTCTCCTCTTGCTTGTGTGTAGGGGGCTCTCACACCGAGCGGGTTTTTGGTGTGCATTTTTTGATGCGATTATTTTGTGGCAGAAATGTACACCAAGCATTAACAACATCTCCTTTCTGCACAAAAACACACCACTAGACACACAAAAAAATAGCACCAGAAAAACACATAAAAAATGCACCAAAAAGGCTCCCGTGTGAAAGCAGCTTTATAGTGTAAGTTTTATTTTAGAAAGTGGGCGAGGTAGCGGAACAAGGGACATTTTGTACAGCCGGATATGTGTATTGGGCTCTTGGGTCTTAGTGCCAGGGCTGATTTTTATTCCCAGTCCGGCCCTGGTTCAGATGCCACCTTTCTGATGGAGGCTCCGAAGGTCATTGTGAACCTGGTCTTACCTGATGAAGTCCATGTCCTTGTCTACGGGTTACTCTATAATAAAGCTGTTCAATGTATTTTCCATGTCAATTTATGTCATTTAAATGTCATATTTATGGCTGATTTTTCCTATGGGGAAGGCACAAATCCGCAGCAAAACTCAATTGTTGCAGAATTTGCTGTGGAATACGTTAAATCCACAAGTTTAAAAGAAAATAATAAAGCGCAACACCCTACTCCACCCCTCGCCCCATCACTGCTCCCATAGTACCACATCTACCCCGATCTTCCCCTAACAGCCAGTTGAGCAGTAAGACTGTCTTTGTTGCCCAGAGCAACCAATCAGAGCCCCTAGAAACCAATCAGAGCTCCTGGCAACCAATCAGAGCCCATCGCATCCAATCAGAGCCCACAGTGACCAATCAGAGCCCATAGCAACCAATCAGAGCCCAAAGGGACCAATCAGAGCCCATAGAAACCAATCAGAGCCCATAGCAACCAATCAGAGCCCATACAACAAATCAGCTCATTAGAAACCAATCAGAGCCCATATGCACCAATCAGGAGTCTCCCTGGCAACCATCAAGTCTCATAGCAACCAATCACGAGCCCTTGCAACCAAGTCAGGGCTTCACAGCCAACCAATCAAGTCTCCTATGCAACAGACCAAATCAAGCTCATAGAAACCAATAAGGAGTCTCATAGCAACCAATCAGAGCACAAAGAAACCAATAAGGAGATCATAGCAACCAGAGTCCAGGAGCTACATAGCAAACAGAACAATCAGAGCCCATAGCGACCAATCAGAGCTCCTGGCAACTATTCAGAGCTCCTGGCAACCAATCAGAGCTCATAGCAACCAATCAGAGCCCAAAGCAACCAATCATAGCCCATAGAGACCAAACAGAGCTCATAGCAAACCAATCCAGGGCTATATAGCAACCAATCAATAGCTCATAGCAGACAATCAGAGCTCATAGCAACCAAATCAGAGCCCATTATCAAACCAAATACAGGCTTATAGCAACAATCAAGTCTCATACATACAATCAGAGCTCATAAGCAATCAATCAGATGGTCATAGCAACCATACCCATAGCAGCCAATCAGAGCGCATAGCAACCAGCCAGAGCTCATAGCGACCAATCAGAGCCCATAGTAACCAATCATAGCCCATAGTAACCAATCAGAGCTCATAGCAACCCATAAGCCCATATTCAACCCATTCAGAGCCCAAGCTGACCAATCAGAGCCCAAAGCAACCAATCAGAGCCCATAGCAACCAAACCGAGCTCATAGCAACCAATCAGGGCCCATAGCTGATTGGTCGCTAATCAGAGCCCATAGCAACCAATCAGAGCCATAACAATCAATCAGAGCCCTTAGTAACCTAATCAGAACCCATATATTGGGCAACAAAGACAATCTTACTGAGAGACAGTTTTCATACATAGGGCCCTATGTATGAGTATACAATCAGGGTGACATGTCCCATTAGGGCCGCACCATTATTTTTTGGTGTATTTTGCATAAAAAAATTGTTGACGCCCTCTTCTCTATATAAATGAACTGTCGTACACCAAAGCTAGGTGCATTATATGCCAGACACGACACATTTGAAGGCACCTATAGTAGGTGCATCAATTATGCTACCAATGATATGCAATGCACCTAAGTTATGCTATGCGCCTAAGTCAGGCGCAAAAATTATACAATGCAAGGTAGACCAGGCGGCAGATTTTTGACAGGCTCTTTCATTCAGGCACAATATACACTCATTTAATGCGCGTTAAAGCTGGCGTGGCGGCGCCTCTTTTCTGATATGTCACTCTAACAGTTTACAGCAGATGGTATAGTTTAGCACAATTTTAGTACAATAGATTTTGTGCAATATTTTAGGATCTAGTAAGTCTACTCCAACAGATAATGTGATCAATTTCCTGCACTTTTGTAGCAGTTTTGTGATGTTGGTGAATGTATGACATTTGTGCTAACAGGAAGCAGTCGATAAGTGACTATTTGTAGGGTTCACATGATGGATTCTAAGCTGGAATTCAACACAGACTCCACATTAAAATCCACATGCAATATGTCTCCCATTCATATGGGAAATATGCTCTGTGGTTCACACTGTAAAAAAAACAGCACAGATTTCCCACACAAGGATTAACAATCTATGGTCCATTCTTTAAAGTGGATTCTCCTCGGATTCAGCTTTGGATAAGCTCATTGAAAAGCGGCTAACTCACATCCAAATTAGAGGCAAAAAAGTTAAAATCCTTGGCAGAAATCTGAGGTATTGGTAAGAAATCCGTGTTTTCTGATAAGAACAACTCTATGTGTGAACAAACCCTTAAAGGGGTTGTCTCGTTTCATCCTTTGGCAGCCATTTATCCTGGTTCCTAAGCAGAGCTTGTGAAATGGAGGGGCGTGTTTCTCCTCCCAACAGGGCGTATCTTCTCTGTCTGCAGACACACCTCAAAGTGTGCACGTGAGAATTCATCTGTGAGAGCCGGGGAAGGGAAGGTTCTTGCAGCAGTTACATTGGAATTGAAAAGCTAAGTGTAACTCCACAGTGTAATCTACATTTCCTCTGCTGCTCGTCTACAGTAATATTGAACTAGAATGTGAGCATTTGACATTTCAGCGTGAAAGGTGTGGTTTAAATTTTTTTTTTCTCGGTCCACACACAGTGATAAATCGAGCAGATTATTATGCACCTCTGACCTCTACAATACTGGCAGAACAAAACATAAAAATACCGCCCCTTTATCTGGATAGTAATTTACATGGGGGACTGCACATGACTTCGGTTTATCTCTCGTCTGCTGCTGACCTCTGATCACTGTCTCAGAGACTCAACGGGCCCGCACGCCATACTCTCACCACCACTGATCGCTCTCGGGATGAACCGAAAGGCCTCTCGCTTCCTATAGCACGGGTGCATGACTGTCTACACCTAACCACTGCTGTGCTGTCCGATTGGGTCCAAAAATCTCTTCTCGATCTGTCACGGCGTGCGCTTCCCCGCAGATGCCGCGGCGGCGCTAGTGGGTCAGCCAACCATGCGTGACGCGTGTTTCCTGCATCTGCCCACGAGGACCCGCATAGGTCGCGTCTCGCCGGATTACGACCAATGGGTGGAACCTGGGCGTAACACGACTTAGCTCTCACGTAGGGTGCATTAGGAATTCGTTTGTGTCCCAAGACCACTGAACAAACACTCTTGTTCTCGTCTAAACCATGAGCACGATTGCTTATGGTACCAAGGAAGAACATGCTTAGAGATATTGGATCCCCTTCGGAGGAAAATCCCCTTTAAAATTGTGTCTGAACTTTCAAACTAAACCTACACACCATAGAGTACTAAGGGCAATTTTGCACAAACTTTAACGAGGAATTCCACATCTTTGTGTATTTTGATGGCCATTCACTCGAATGACCAGTCCATACTATACTTCACACAGCCAACTACAGTGCAGAATTTCCAGAAAAAAAAGATTGAACATGCTCATTCTTTTGAGCGGGTCCTTGTTGTAAGTAGTGACGCAGGTTACTCTAATGCTGGACTAGAGTGCCTGGGGGCTCACCACTAGAATTACATTCTTGGGACCCACTACTAAAGTTGATTCTGGGACCACCAGTGGAGTTGATTCTAGGGCCCATCAGTGGAAATGATTCTTGGGCTCCACCAGTGCCATCAGTGGAGTAGATTCTGGGGCCACCAGTGGAGTTGATTCTGGGGCCACCAGTGGAGTTGTTTCTGGGGCCACCAGTGGAGTTGATTCTTGGGGCCCATCAGTGGAAATGATTCTTGGGCCCACCAGTGGAGTAGATTCTGGTGCCATCAGTGGAGTAGATTCTGGGGCCACCAGTGGAGTTGATTCTGGGGCCACCAGTGGAGTAGATTCTGGGGCCACCAGTGGAGTAGATTCTGGGGCCATCACTGAAGTTGATTCTTGGGGCCCACCAGTGGAGTTGATTCTTGGGGCCACCAGTGGAGTTGATTCTTGGGCTTCACCAGTGGAGTTGATTCTGGGGCTCAGCAGTGGAGTAGATTCTGGGGCCACCAGTGGAGTAGATTCTGGGGCTCAGCAGTGGAGTATATTCTGGGGCCACCAGGGGTGTAGATTATGGGGCCACCAGTGGAGTTGATTCCGGGGCCACCAGTGGAGCTGGTTCTTTGGCCATCACTGAAGTTGATTCTTGGGGCCCACCAGTGCAGTGGTTTCTTGGGGCCACCAGTGGAGTTGATTCTTGGGCTTCACCAGTGGAGTTGATTCTGGGGCTCAGCAGTGGAGTAGATTCTGGGGCCACCAGTGGAGTTGATTCTGGGGCTCAGCAGTGGAGTTGATTCTTGGGCCCACCAATGGAGTTGATTCTTGGGGGCCACCAGTGGAGTTGATTCTTGGGGCCACCAATGGAGTTGATTCTTGGGGGCCACCAGTGGAGTTGATTCTTGGGGCCACCAATGGAGTTGATTCTTGGGGGCCACCAGTGGAGTTGATTCTTGGGGCCACCAATGGAGTTAATTCTTGGGGCTCACCAGTGGAGTTGATTCTTGGGCCCAGCAGTGGAGTTGATTCTGTGGCCCACCCTACAGCTACTGTACATGCCTCCTATACTCTGCCCTTTGCTTTTTGCTTCTTTTTGCTGCATTTCTGCCTCTCCCAAGGAGGTATATGTAGTTTAAAAAGAAACTCCAGGTCTGCCATGTTCAGGGATTTCAACTGTTCCCCTGTGGGCTAGTGTGGGCATGGGTTAGCCCCATTGAAATAGGGTTAACCCGAATCCAAATATTGCCTCTGATTTCTGTCGTTTTTTTTTTTTTTTTCAATAGAAAAAGTCCAATTTGTGATTCAACCCTAACAAGCATCACAGTCCATCTGATGTAACTACTGCAACTCTAATTTTGTAACAATATAATAATAGCACAAGCATATTTGCAAATAAATCAACAGATTTGTGAAGAATATATGTAAATTTCTAGCATATTTCAGCACAGTAGCTAGAAGGCCAAGGAATGCGTGCGTCCTGTCAGTACAGAAAAATACTGAGCAGTAATAGTAATTGGTTTTATAAAAAAGAAAAAAATCCAACATTAGCTAATTAAAATTATTGCTACTTCAAGAAAGTGATTACAAGTCATCTTTGCAATAATAATTGCGAGAAAATGCCGGATCGCGACCCTGTTCTCTCAGCCAAACACGCGGACTGTGATATTAAAGGATGGTTAATGACCCAGCGAGAGAGCTAAGCACCTCAAAATGAAATTGTCACTTGAACCAGTAAAATGCACATATTTCATGGCTCATAAAAAAAATTAAGGAGCCTATTATTCCAGCAATTAATGTAACAAATGCATCGCCTGGTGAGTTATCTGGATCAAATCCTTGACGTAACCTTTGATACCATCTATAATTTCCAACGTAATGTGATTTGGAAGTTCCTTAATGATGTCATTGCCCTGTCCCTTATTATTCATGTCATTAGTTACACATAGAGTCCTATAGTTCTCATATAGAACAAAACAATACCGACAGAGCGTCATTTTGCCACTTGAGGGTCATATAGTAGCTAGAGAGCGCCACAATTTGTTGCATATAACATGCAGTGCCTAAATTTAGCCATACTGTGCTCATACTGTATATACAATCACTGACAAAAAAAACATTTTAACATATATATTTTATTAATTACCTCTAAATTTATGCAAACTTCACCCAATCTTATACTTCAAACACCGGAATTGGCCAACACCAATGGCCAATCATGAGACACTGTGGGGGCTATAAGACCGTGCATCCTTCAAAATGATAGAAGCTAAAATCATGGATTGTTAATGGTTAGTGGTCTTCTTAGGGGAAGGTGGCTGTTCCAGACACTTATTCAAAGTCTTCAAAGTAATCGCCCCGATAAGGGCGGCCCTGTATCCGTACACCTTGCCCGACAAGCCCCTATGCCCTCCCTGTTAAACACAGCACGTGTTTTAAAAGAAAAATGACCACATTAGTGAGAAAGGTCTCTTTTCATAAATACTTAAAGAGAACCTGTCACATAGGTTATGCCCCCCCTTGCTGAGGACAGTACACGGTAGTGTCAGGCCTGCTGTTTCCAGCGCTGCGTCCCTTATTCTGTAAGATGCTGGAGTTTTCGTGTATTTAATGCTCAAATCTGCAAGTCAGTTTTTTTCAAACCAAGCCCACCTGAGGCTAGCCCCGCCTACCTCAACTGGTAAACCTATTACTTTGAATAGGTAGAAACATGTGAGTAACTGGCAGGTGGGCGGGGCTAGCCTTTGGTGGGCGGGGCCAACACCTGCTCATGAATAA
This sequence comes from Phyllomedusa bahiana, assembly GCA_025379985.1. NCBI lineage: Eukaryota > Metazoa > Chordata > Amphibia > Anura > Hylidae > Phyllomedusa > Phyllomedusa bahiana. The sequence goes on along the minus strand of JAODAL010034877.1, from coordinate 29,754 downwards.
GATTTGAGCATTAAATGATCTAAAACTACAGCATCTTACAGAATACGGGACACCGCGCTGGGAACAGCAGGTCTGACACTGGCTTGTGCTGTCCTCAGCAAGGGGGGCATAACCTATGTGACAGGTTCTCTTTAATACCATTATCCCTTACTTAACGGTATTGAGTATTTGATATATGAAAATAGACCTTTTCCACTAATGTGGTAATTTTTCTTTTAAAAAAAAAAGTGCTGAGTTTAACAAGGAGCGCATAGGGGGTTATAGAGCAAGGTGTCCGGATACAGGGCCGCCCTTATCGGAGCGATTACTCTGTGGTGTAAGAAAGATGTAATAGGGGATCGATGAGGGACAGGAAGGAAGCTTTACCTTGTGAAACCTCACCCTTATCCTACAAGAAGACTTGGAATACGTGCCTGGAACAACCACCTTCCCCTAAACGTGAGTGATCCAGCATTAGCTTCTATCATATTGAAGGTTACACGTTTGGCCATTTGTGTTGGACCATTACAACCATCGGTGGTTGTAATTGAATTTAATCCATGTTTATTATCAATATATTTTTCTGTGATTTGTGCTCACATATAACATCAACATAGAACCAAATGCTATACCGGGTGCTGTAGTTTGCTTGCCTATCATACAATGCTTACACAGTGCCACAATGTGTCCATATGTAACAGACACTGGCGACATTTAGCTTTACAGTGCATGCCCAGTGTTATGCTATGTACAAACAGAGCAGTACAGTGCCACATAGTGCCAGCAGGTGCCCAGATAGAACCAAAACTCCCCATATTGAGCCATACAGGGCCACAGTGTTTCCATATGTATCCAGACAATCGCCAAATAGAGTAATACAGTGCATGCCAGCAGGGCCTCTTAACAGCTTAGGGGCCCCTGGGCAAGCTGTGCATGGGCCCCCCCAACCGGCCCACGCAGAGTCCTTTTAAGTTATATAAATTGCGCATGGAAGGCCAACCAGTATAATTTTATAATTTAGGGCAGTGGCGTGGATGGCCTGTGGGCACACATTTAGTCATTAACTTTGTTTGGGTACCAGCCATCCTGACTTGTCACGTCCCCCCCCCATATGGCCGTTCACGTCCCTACCCATATGGCCGTGTCACTGCCCCACCCATATGGCCGTGTCACTGTCCCCCACCCATATGGCCATGTCACTGTCCCCCACCCGTATGGCCATGTCACTGTCCCCCACCCATATGGCCGTGTCACTGTCCCCCACCTATAGGCCTGTCACTGTCCCCCCCCTATGGCCGTGTCCTGCCCCCCCCTCTTTGGCCGTCACTGTGACAGGCCAAACGAGGGGGGGGACAAGAAAATGACATGGCTATGGGTGGGGGACAGTGCATAAGTCCCGGGAAAAAAAGCATGTAGGATAACACAGGATGGCTTAGTACCCAAACACCAGCGGTGGAAAAAACACAGGATAGGCTTAGATACCCAACAAACCAGCGGGTGGGATAACACAGGATAGGCTAAACCCAACCCAGCGGTAGGATAACACAGGATAGGCTTAGATCCCCAGCGAGCAGGTGGGATAATCCCGGATGGTTTAAGATATCAACGCTAGCAATAGGTAAAAAGGTAGGTTAGATCACAGCCCAGCAGGTGGGGATAACAAGGTTTTAGATCCCCGCGCCAGCGGGTGGGATAATACGGATAGGTTAGATATAACGCTACAATGGATAACACAGGAAGGCTTAGATACACGCGCCACAGTTAGGAAAAACACAGGAAGGCTTAGAACACAGCGCCAGCAGGTGGATAACACAGGATGGCTTGTAAACACGCCGAGGTAGGTAAACGGGATGGCTTAAATACACAGCGCCATGGGAAAAACACGGGATAGCTTAGATACCCAACGCCAGCAGGTGGGATAACACGGGTTGCTTAGATCAAGCCCCGGTAGGATAACACAGGATGGGCTTAGAAAAACCGCCAGCAGGGGATAACACAGGATGGGCTTAGATACAAGCGCCAGCAAGGTTTGGATAACACAGGTAGGCTTAGATAAGGGGCCCCGAAGATGGGGATAAACACGGGTGGCTTAGATACACAGCGCCGCGGGTAGGATAACCCAAGGATGGTTGAAAACAGCGCCAAGGTAGGATAACACAGGATAGGTTAGATACACAGCCCCCAGCAGGTAGGATAACACAGGATGGCTTAGATACACGCGCCAGGTGGGATAACCGGTTACTTAGTAAAACACGCCAGCAGGTGGGAAAACCCAAGGATGGCTTAGATCCCAACGCCAGCAGGGGGGATAAACAGGATGGTTAGATACACAGGCCAGAGGTAGGATAACAAATAGGCTTGATCCCCAACGCAGCAGGTGGATAACACGGATAGGTTAGATAAAACGCCACGGTGGATAAACAGGATAGGATTCCTAACCCTACGTGTCTACCCCCCCCCCCAGCAATGTATTCGCCCCCCCCCAGCACATGTATTTACCCCCCCAGCACAATGTATTCAGCCCCCCAGACAATGATTCAACCCCCCAGACGTATTAACCCCCCCGCAATTATTCAGCCCCCAGCAATGATTCCCCCCCCCACACATGTTTTTTACCCCCCCCAGCACAATGTATTCCCCCCCCAGCACAATGTATTCCCCCCCCCCAGCCAATGTATTCAGCCCCCCCAGCACATGTATTCAACCCCCCCAGAAAAATTTTCAAACCCCCCAGCCAAGTTTTTAACCCCCCACACAATGATTCAACCCCCCCCACAAAATGTATTAACTCCCCCAGAAAATGTATTCAACCCCCCAGCAATGTGTTAAACCCCCCCCCCACACAATGTTTTTTTTTTCAACCCCCCCCAGCACATGTATTCAACCCCCCCCACACAAGGTATTAACTCCCCCCAGCCAAATGTATTCAACACCCCCCAGCACAATGTTTTCAGCCCCCCCCAGCACAATGTATTCCCCCCCCCAACACAAGTGTTCAACTCCCCCCGCAAAATGTATTCAACACCCCCCGCACAATGTGTTCAACCCCCCCCCGCAAAATGTATTCAACCCCCCCAGACAATGTATTCAACCCCCCCCAGCACAATGTATTAAACCCCCCAGCACAATGTATAACCCCCCCCCCAGCACAATGTTTTCAGCCCCCCCCCCCTTACCTGTGCCCTAAATTTTCCCTCTCTTCTGCCGTTGTGCGGGGAAGAGAGGGGGGGGGCATCGCTGCTGCTCTCAGTTTCCCTTTAGTGCGCTGCGTGGGGCAGAGAGAGACGGGCTGCGCTGCTCCTCTCTCAGTAGCCCCGCCACCAAAGTAAGGGCAGTCCCGGGGGCCGCAACCTAAACCCCCCCCCCCTTCTCCCCCGGCCGCCGGGGGGGGGGGGAGGGGGAGCGGGGGGGGGGGCGGCTCCGGGTCAGATAGGAAAAAAAAGTAAAAAAGAAAAAAAAAAAAAACCCCTGCCGTGCCCCCCCTAAAGGCTTTGCCCGGGGGGCCCCTTTAAGCAATTGCCCGCCAGTTTTTACTGTTCAAAGCGCAGGCTGGGCGGCGCCTCTGTGAAGAAAGGCAGCGCCGCCCCAGCCTGCGCTGTGAACTGTAGGCCTAAAGCGCAGGAGCGGCATAGCGAGGGGCCGCCCTGCTCTCTGACCACCGCAGCCCGCACCGCCCTGCCTGCGCAGCCTGGGACAAGTAACTAAGCGCAGGCAGGGCGGAAAGATCTGTGTCTGAGGTCCGGCGGGCGGCGGTGAGTGAATCCATTGGACCGGGCAGGCAGCCGCCCGGGCCCTCAGGGGCCCCCCTGGGCTCGCGGGCCCCCGGGCACTGGCCCACCTGGCCCAATGGAAGAGACGGCCCTGATGCACAGTGTTCTACTATGTAAAAGCAGAGCAATCGCGAGCCCACATAGCTCAGACAGAACCAAAAGTGGCCACATTGAGCCATATATTGCCCACACAGTGTCATATAGTAGGTAAATAGTGCCATAATTTGTCATAAATAGCATACAGTGCTCAAGTGCTCATCTAACATCTGTATAATGCCAAATGGTGCATCAGGTGCTATAGTTTGCATGCATATCATACAATGATCACACAGTGCAACAGTGTGACCATATGTAATTAGACACTGGCAACATAGAGCTATACAGTATACTGTACATGACCGGTGTTATACTATACAAAACAAACAGGTTGCCAGCTTATCTGGAGAAACAGCAACAGTACCAAGAGTATATAGAGTTGAGCCAGCACGGCAATATAATTTCTTATTAAAAAATACAAAGTTTATACTATGCAGAAACAGAGCAATACAGTGGCCAAATAGGGTCATCAGATTTCCAGATAGAACCAAAACTACCTCCATTAAAGGGGTTGTTTCACTACATTCATTAATCTCACCTCAGTCCTGTTTTCTTGGTTTCACTTTGAATTCAGGGGCGTGTTTACTGGCTGCCACTAGGCTGCAGTAGAAGCCAGGTCTGTAGCTATAGCAACCAGTGCTGGCAGCCTATCAGGAGAGATAGAACAGGTCTGTAGCTATAGCAACAAGTGCTGGCAGCCTATCAGGAGAGATAGAACAGGTCTGTAGATATAGCAACCAGTGCTGGCAGCCTATCAGGAGAGATTGAACAGGTCTTTAGATATAGCGACCAATGCTGGCAGCCTATCAGGAGAGATTGGACAGGTCTGTAGCTATAGCAACCAGTGCTGGCAGCCTATCAGGAGAGATTGGACAGGTCTGTAGTTATAGCAACCAGTGCTGGCAGCCTATCAGGAGAGAGTGAACAGGTCTGTAGCTATAGCGACCAGTGCTGGCAGCCTATCAGGAGAGAGGGGAACAGGTCTGTGCTATAGCGGGACCTGAGGAGCTGATGCAGCCCATACAAGAGGGGATATCTAGGAATAGGTGGGGCACTTTTAAAATGAACACATATTGCAAAGTGACTTTTTTTTTGCAAGATCTTTAACATAAAATCAGCAATCCTTGTATTTGAACCAAACCCCTTTAAGCCACACAGTGCCCAGACTACTATTCGTTTCCCACATTGTCATAAACATAGTGCCTGCCAAACGGTGCTAAGAAAGCTTGTAAAAGATATTGTATCCAGTCCCATTTAGTACCTACAGTCCTTTATACATGCATAAAATTGAGGTCTTAAGTGCACATTTTGATTAAATTGTGAATGCCCTCCTACTGCATCAAGGTCCAAAGAATAAGTGTGAATAGAGACTGTTGCCATTCTTGTATGGTGGTTTTTGTCCTATATACAGTTAGGGACCCCACCTGATGTGGTTACCTTGATGTGGTAGGTAGGAACATGCAATTTGATCAAAATGTGCACTTAAGACTTTGAAGGGGTTGTCTCACTCCATTGATTCCTCTGACCTCAGTCCTGTTTTCTTGGTTTCACTTTGAATTCAGGGAAGTGTTTACTGGCTTCTACTAGGCTGCAGTAGAAGCCAGGTCTGTAGCCATAGCCCTGTCTGGCTAATGGGGGCATCTACCTGATTACAAGGGGCAATACCTGGCTACAAGGGGCATTGTCTGGCCAATGGGGGCACTATCTGGCTAATGGGGGCACTATCTGGTTAATGGGGGCATCTACCTGACTACAAGGGGCAATACCTGGGTACAAGGGGCACTTTCTGGCTAATGGGCGCACAGTCTGCCTAAGGGGGACACAGTCTGGCTAAAGGGGGCATCTACCTGATTACAAGGGGCAATACCTGGCTACAAGGGTCACTGTCTGGCTAATGGGGGCATCTACCTGGCTACAAGAGGCAATACTTGGCTACAAGTGGGCAATACCTGGCTAATGGGGGCAATACCTGGCTATAAGTGGGCACGACCTGGCCTTAGGGGGCAAGACCTAACTAATGGGGCATACTTGGCTACAAGGGGCACTGCCTGGCTACAAGTGGGCACTACCTGGCCTTAGGGGGCACTGCCTGGCTACAAGAGGGCTCTGCCTGGCTACAAGGGGGCATCTGCATGGCTGTAAAGGGCATCTACCTGGCTGTAAGGGGCATCTACCTGACTATAGGGGCTACTACCTGGCTATAATGGGCACTACCTGAATAAAGGGGGCTACTACCTGGCTAGTGGGGGCAACAACCTGGTTTTCTTCCAGAGCCTTTATGCAGTTAGGTTGAGTGGGTGTGCCTTTTTTTAAAGGGGTGTGGCTCGCCAACAAGATGGGCGTGGCCATGTAACTTTTTTGCCGAGGCACGATGCGCGCACCGCCGCTTCAAATCTCCTGCTTTTCCACTTTCAAAAGTTGGCAAGTATGATTAAAAGGTTAATCATTCAGGAATTAAAGGGGCTTTCTTACCATGATGATTAGCTTTAAACATGTAGGAAAAGGTAAGTGAAGACTAATACCAAGTACATTGCTGTTTTGAGTTTGCTTTGTTCAGAAGATAAAGGAGATTTTTATTTAAACTGCTAGTGACACAAGTTTCTCTTGGTTACCGACTGATTGGTCTCTGCTCTGATTGCTCCAAGCAGTCCTGTCCATCCATGGTGAGTCACTCCCTGCCAGGGCTGCCATCTGTCATCTATTAACCGTTTCAGGGCCCCATACAGCCAAATCACATGGGACCCCCACCCATTTTATTCCATTTTTAACATATCAGTGGGCCCCTTTTTGATTGGGCCCCTGACAGGAGTACTGCCTGTACTGCCCTATTGGCACCCCTGCTCCCTGCTAGGTGTTATCAGTGGCACAGGGTCTTGTTTATCTAAGTTAATGACAAGCTTTAACCTTTTCGAGCTCTGTAGCCTTGTGCACTACAGACTATAAACCTCCTGCAGTCATGAAATGAAACGGATCAGCAAGAAAAATCAGAGCTGCTACTGTAGACCCGCAAAAAACCTGCCCGGGGAATTTGTGGGCGATATGTAGCGGGGAATGGGAATAGTAGGCAAAGGGTAGTACGGGGCCCTATTGGCACCCCTGCTCCCTGCTAGGTGTTATCAGTGGCACAGGGTCTTGTTTATCTACATTTATTACAAGTTTTAACCTTTTAGAGCTCTGTAGCCTTGTGCACTACAGACTATAAACCTCCTCCAATCATGTCACTGTAACAGGATCAGAAAAGAATATCAGTGATCTTCAACATACGTAACTCACAAACCCTGCCCGGAATTGGGGGCAACATGAGGGGGTGGGATGACAGGTAAACTGTTAGGGGGCCACTTATCCTAGGCAGGAAGGGGGCACAAGGAGGTATGGAGTGGGCTGATTTTTCCATTGGGGGTGCTATGAGCTTTATTTTCATAGAGCACCAGAATAACAAAGCTTTAGAGCTTTGTAGTCTTGTGCACTGCAGATTATAAACCTCCTGCAGTCATGTCACTGTAACAGGCTCAGTTAACAATTTCAGAGCTGATTTGTCAATCACTACTGTAGTCCCAGCTACGGCCGACCAGGAATTGTGGGCGACATGTATGCAGGGTCAGGACGACAGGTAGGCAAAGGTAGGCAATCACCTAAGGGGCCACTTCATCCCCCAGGGAAGGGGGTAAGGAGATTGGAGTGGGGTGAATTTTCCCTTGGGGGGGTGCTAGTGTTTATTTTCCTAGAGCACCAGAATATCAAAGCTTTGTAGCCTTGTGCACTACAGACTATAAACCTCCTGCAGTCATGTCACTGTAACAGGCTCAGCTAAGAATATCAGAGCTGATCTGTCAATCACTACTGTAGACTCAGCGAAAGCCTGACCAGGAAGTGTGGGCCACAGGTATGCAGGGTCTGGACGACAAGCAGTCAAAGGTAGGCAATCACCTAAGGTGCCACTTCATCCCAGGCAGGAAGGGGGCGTAAGGAGGTATGGAGTGGTCTGAATTTTCCATTGGGAGGGTGCTATGTGCTGTATCTTCATAGGGCATCAGAATACCTTGCCCCAGTCCTGCATGTATGAACAGGACTGCGCCAGTTTTCTTGCATACTTTGAGCCAAAAAACTGTTGCATCCTTGTCCGTGGGATGATGATGAATTAATAGTCGTATGTAAAAAATTGGGGGCAGCTGCACCAACAGACACTTTGAATGCACCAAAAAAGCCCAAAGTCTGGATGAAACTCCTTACAGAGTTACCCTGGGTAGGGAAAGTTTGACGATTTAACCGATTTCGAAATACGTCGTATTCTACATCCCTCTGGATTGAATTAGAACTGGCGCGTCGCCCTGTGAGTCTGAAGCTGCCTGTGGCTCTGCGGAACAGAATAATGAGACATTCCTTTTGGAGTATGGGTATCATAAAAGCACAAAAAACACTGAAAGGGGTGCAACTTTTTCTTTGTTTTTTTCCCAAATTTTACTCAGACCTTCATGAAAAAGTTGGATGGGGCCCCCAAATTAATAGGGAAAATCCCCGGGGGGCCCCTCACTGGGAGACATTGAATTGTTTTTAAAGAATATAGATCCTTGGGGAGGGCGAAAGGGAGAGAAAAGGCAAAAAGAAGAGGCGAGCATAGGACCCTATACAGTCTTTAAGTACTGTAGGGGGGACCCCCAGAAAAAACTCCACCGGTGGGCCCAGAAACAGCTCAACTGGTGGGCCCATAGAGTCAACTCCACCTACGGGCCCTAGGCACCCTAGTCCGACGCTGGTTGTGTTGAATTGTCTGGGAGATCATTAATCAATTACATTTATCATTACAAACCCAAAAAGATCCATTTAGTATGAAAATCACCCTAAGCGTGAAGGAGAGCTGTAGCAAGGGTTAAAGCTTCCCATACACATTAGGGGCAAGTTGGCTAAACTCGCCTCCTAAATGCACTGCCGCATGCAATCATATACCCAACGGCGTTTGTGCTCAGCAAGGACAACCTTCAATGCTGTTTGAATGACGAGCTGATCCACTATTATTTGGGTTGTCACATCAGGACTATCGGATGAAGAGGCGACACGCTGCTTATTCCTCAATAGTCTCAGTTGCATATTTCTGTAGAATTTCTCCACATTACCCTGGATGTATTTTAATGTGAATGCATAGTTTAAAAAGATACCATTGCGGCTATAATCCAATATTTCTCCTCAAAACTTGGAACAACTATGTTCTATTAAGTGTCCTTGTAGAGCACAGTAAGGCCTCATGAATATGAATATGGCTTAGTGCAAGCTCCAATTTGTATGACGTTAATATGCAACACATGTAGGGTCATACCTTCAAATGCCTTGAATTTTATAGAACGTTTTTTATTCTCCTGTATTCCTTATGATCCTGAACAGACAGCACCCATCATGCCTTCTTATGGATAATGCAAAAAAAAAAAAAATTAAGAGGTTATTCAGAAAACCAGAAATTTAAAAAAAAAATTGTTGTCACAATCCGCCATGCTTTGTGCTGCACTAGTAATGTCCTTTGACCCTAGCAGCTGCAGTACTGTAGCTAGTCAAGTGTTTTCTGTGCCTTCCAGCAGGGCAACGGTTAAGCACTTGACTTCTACAATCACAGCTGCTTTCCATCACCCTCACTGGGGGAACTACTTAGCACTGACTGTTGTTGCACTCAGGGCCTGAGTTTTTGTTGTGAATTTTGGTTCCTGCATAGGGTTCTGGCTATTTGGACTTTTTTTTTCTGTTTGCCTGGTCTATCGTCTCCGTATCCTGCCTGCTGGACTTTCATTCCTGCTCCGTGGTCCCCTCTGCTCTTTATCAGGTGTCCCTCACATCCCATTGGATCCATCCCATTACTTTAGGTTTTTTCTTGGACTGTTTGCGTTTTGTTTTATATGTTTATGTTTCCACAAAAAAAGTCAGTTTGAAAGAAAGTTTCATTGTTAGGTAATGTTTTCTGTGCTAGCTTGTGCTTTTCCTGTGCTGTATGTATTTTCCCTTCTCTGCAGCCGAGTAGCAGCATCTCCTGATTGAAAGCTGTTTCTCTTTGCCCTGAGATGTTCTTTGTGTTAATTTGTGTTTTCTGCTGCTGCACGTGGCCTCCTGACAAGTCAACGCCCAAGAAGCCTTAATATGTAGAAGGTCAAAAAATATTAAAGGGGTGGTCTCACCTCACAGTTTCATAGAGCAAAGCAGCATTATTTCATTCATGCATCCTGTCACTTCCTGGTCAAGCTGTCTGCAATTAGCGTATGAGCTCTGTGTATTCAGACTTCTGCTAATTAGATAAACAATCTCCTTCTCTGAAGTCCAGAGAATCTTGAGTGCTAAAGTATCCTTTGAAGGTCCATGTCTTTTGTGTATAAAAAGTCTGTAAATTTTCAGTTTCTTGTATAACACCATGTCTGAAGAAGGGAGCTAGTTCTCTCGAAAGCTCACCATCAAATATACTCAGTTAGCCTGAAAAAGGTATCGCCTGATTTCTTCACTCTTCTAAAGTAAACAGTAGTAATTAGTGTCTTTTGTCTGAAAGATCAGATAACACACAAGCTCTCAGGCTGGCAGCAGTTCTGTGCCTGGACCTGTGTGATGACATCACTCCCTGCTATCAGATAAGACAAGCAGCAGGGGAGAAAAAACAAACTGGTCGGTCACTAGAGAAACCTGAAAGCCCCCAGAAAGTGATAAAATCATTTGTAGCTCCTCAACAAAAAAAACATGAACACAGCAATATATTTGGAAAACGTCTTCATTTAGTGTTCCCTACATGTTGAAAGCTAATCTTTGTAGTGAGACAACCCCTTTAAAGAGGTTGTTCAGAAAATCACAAATAAAAAAATTACATTCATTTTTCTGTGATGTTTTCTGTGTAGTTTGTGCTTTTCCTATGCTGTATATAGCCTTCCTTCTCTGCAGAGGAGCAGCAGCACTTCCTGGTTTAAAGTGGTTACCCTTTGATCTGTGAAACTATAAGCCTTTTTTGTGCTGTGTCTATCTTCCTCCCTCCCAAACTCAGTCTCAGTGTATGTCTCCTGTGTCTTTCCGTATACTGAAATCCTCGAGAGGCAGAAACAAAGGGATGTAAAAGTCAAACCAGTTTGGTCTCCTGGTCTCCTGGGCTTAACACAGAGCTGTTTCCTGTTTGCCTGGACACAGAACTATATAGACTCCTGACAACAAACAGTTGATGTAGAATTATGAACAGCTTGTAATGTACTTTCATTGTATTTTCAGTGGAAAATGGAAGAGATTTTTTGGAAAATTTATTTTTTTCTACTTTAACATCCTATAACAGCTTAAGAGATGAAATAATTGTTGAAGGCTGTTTCCCTTTGCTTTGAAAAACTACAAGCTCCTGGATCTCTTGCTGTGCTTTGTCTATCTTCCTTCCTTCTAACCTCAGTCTCGGTGCACATCCCCCTGTTTCTTAGCCAATGTTGAAACCAAGGGTTATGACTTAAAAGGCTTCCATCAAAAGAGAGAAACCCCTTTGGTTACCTGATCTCCTGGGCTGGACACAGAGATATTTTATGTGTTTGATAATGAACTAGTGAGCTTCATGACATCAAACAGCTAATGTAGAATTGCAAATAGCTTACAATGTTCTTCTGTTACATTTTTTGGACTATGGGAGACACTTGACATCCCCTTTAAAAATATTACTGCTTTATAGCTTAAATTCATCATCTGTTCCTTGCCAGGGATCATATTTTTTTGCAATATTGGGGCCTAATCACATAACAAATGCCTGGAGTGAATTCTCATTGCCTCTTTACCTGAGTATTTATTCACTTTTCCATGATGTTTTCTGTCCCTTCTTTGCAGCATTTCCTGCCTAAAAGCTATTTTTGCCCTGTAAAACTACAAGCCCCAGAATCCTTTGCTGTGCTTTGTCTCTCTTTCTTCCTCCCTACCTTGAACTTAGTGTACCTGATCTTCTGTTCTCGACACAGAGCTGTTTCCTCTGTGTGGGGACACAGAACTATTAAGCTTAGTGCAATCAAACAGGTGATGTAGAAATGCAGTAGGGCCACAGAAAATGTAATGAAAGTACATTACAAAAGTGTCAAACTATAAGGACATGTACATGATCTCCTGGGCTGGACACAGATCTGTTTCCTTTATGTGAAGACACAGAATTACTGAGCTTCCTGCCATTACTCAGCTGAAGCAGAGATGTAGGAAGCCACATAAAAGTGCATTTTAATATCATCAATCTTTAGGGGACAGGACATAATTTTTTCCACTGGACATCTTCTTCTTTAAAGGGGTTTTCTCACCACCATGATTAGCTTTTAACATCTAGGGAAAGGTAAAAGAAGACTATTACCACATACATTGCTGTTTTGATTTTGCTCTGTTCAAGAGATAAAAAAATATTTTTTTTATTCTAATGCTAATGTGCACAAGTTTCTCTAGGTTACCGACCACCTCTCCCTGCTCTTTCTCTTATCTGATTGTTCCAAGTTGCTATCAGTCAGTTTGACCATGATGAGTCACTCCCTGTTTAGTCTTATCTCTAACACAGAAGATTGCATACCTAAGTTAATGACAAGTTTTACTTAGAACTCTGTAGCCTTGTGCAGTACAGATTATAAACCTCTTGCACTATGTCACTGTCACAGGAATAGCTAGGAATAGCAGAGCAACCACTTTTATAGAACCACCCACAGGTTAAACAGGAAGTTTGAATCTGAAGCTCCCTGTGGCTTTGTAAAGCAGCAAAGTGAGAAAACCCCTTTAAAGGGGTTGTATCATTTCATTAAATAGTCTTCAGAAGGGGACAGTGAAAACAAGCAACTTTGCAATTGGATGTCATTAGCAAAGCTGTCTTGTTTTCACAGTCTCCCTTATCTTCGTTTTGTGTAAACACTGTTCCCCAGTGCCGGTCGGATTCTTCCTCCTTTCATTTCATTGGCTGACGGCTCCACTAATTTACATTCTGTTCGGCCCCCAGTCGAATTCACGGGAGCGAGCATTCCTGCCTCTCTCACTCAGAATAGGGGTCCGGCAGCATTTCACTCTGCACAGATAGCAGCTGCACAGTAACACTGCAGCTGCTTCTACAATCAGAAAACAGCAGAATTGTGCTCGGTGACTAATGTTGCTGTGTAAACATAGAAAGGAGACAGATCTGGATGCGTTCATAGACGACTGGATTCAACTGTAACAAACCTCCAGCTGTGAGAGAAGATATCAGTGCTCTGAGTTCATAGAAGACTGTCTAGACTGAATGCAGGGCTTGACTATGTAAACAAACAGCTCTTACAAAATAAGACTGCATAGGGAGAGGAATGACACAGTGACATGTGGACTCAGACAGAGAGAGGGGGGGGGAAGAGCAGGGATGTGCTATCCCCTCCCACTGAGCTCAAACAAACACACTGACTCGGGAGCGAGCGCGGACAGATAAGGGGGGATGATGTCATCCCCCTTCAGTTAAGAAACACCCAGCTGGGAGGGGAAGAAACGCCCCTGGATTTTAGGAACTGAGAAACTGAAAGTACAAGGAAGTGATACATCCCATTTAAGGCATTCTCTATCCATCCAAGGTGGCCCAAAGTGGTCTACAAAATGGATTAATAATCCAGGCAAAGCTGCTAAAGCCATGTAACCAGTAACGCACCAGCGAAGACTGAACTCAATTAGCCTAAACAATAAGGAGAAGGCAACGTCGGACAAGAGTTTGAAACAAAGGTCAATACTTTGTTCAGAACAGAAGTGATAAGTGAACATCTCGCCTTCTCCACCAGATATAGGAAAATATCTCTTTGTGACACTAACAACGCCTGAATTATCCTCCATCAATAAATGACCTACATTTGCCTCATTTCTCTTGGAACTAGCATGCTTGATGAAGCTTCCAAACCATATTATATTGTTAGAGAAAATGTATCTTCCAAGGTTATTTTCCCGTCTGTCTGAAAATAAATACTGTCCTATCTTTTCGAGTATCTGGTCGCTTACAAGGCTTCGAAACAAACACTTCTCAACAGTGAAAACTGCAAAGTCAATTCCAAAGTCTTGGAATTATGGAAATCAAAGGATTGGTAGACATGTTAATGATGAACCAATGATAAAACAACTATGGAAACGTAGGGAGACCTGTATGATCGGGTTTATCACCCTCTTCTGGTGTCAAATGCACCAAAGTGAGCGGCTACGATGTCTAATGCACCTAATGAATGTTTTTTACTTGCATTGTTCACAAGACTCAACACTTTCTAATGCGCCTAACATGAGGGGGTGTTCTGGGGGGGTTCTGGGGGCGCCGCCCCACACTCGTAATATTAGACACATATATGAGTGTGGTTCGGCAAAACTAGGCATTACTTCTCGGACAGGCAGACCTATGTCAATGTGGTGCCTGAGCCTGAGGAGTCGCAGTGGAGCTGGATTTGCTGTTAGGGGAAAAAATGTCCAATATTTCACAACTTCCACCAGTACAATAATAACAAGTAATTTCTGATAATTATCAAACTATAGAAAATTCAATTATTTAAATCTAATAAAAAAAATTGTTATCATATAAAAATAATATAAAAATATATAATGTCCCAAAAATATAAAAATATCTCCTATAAAATGTAATTAAAATGAATAGAATCTAAAACTAATTTTATATTAAATAACCACTGATGATGTTGTTTAGATTTTTAATTTTTTTCATTTTTACTACATTAAATTTGAAATGTTTTGTTGCTGCTCTCACCCTTTATTCTACATACAGCAGGAGCCGGCACAGCACAGGTATTGCTGGGATCTGTGGTTCACCAAGCAAGATCAGTCCCATAGTTTCTATCACTGTTTCTAATGACTTCTCTTATTTCCAGCCTATCTATAGCCTTTATACATGTTTGGGGCATTACTAATGCGTCTAAGTTCCATAATGCGCCAAACACACAGGCGAGGGGCGGGAACTTTAGACCCCATTTATAATCGAACAAAAACCATTTTCATACATTCAGGCGCATTTGACAATGAAAAAAAGATGAGAAAATGAACTTGGATGCACTTAGTTCCATATATGTCTCCCTAAATATTCCAGACATCTCAATTTATTCAGTACACCGTTCCGACTTACATCTGCCCCCGAGTTACAAACGAGACTATGGGAATGCGCAATAGTTCCATGTTCCACACAGATATAGCTGTAGAACGACACGTTCCACATGCCCAAGCAGCGCATGAGTAAAATGAGGGAATCTTTTAACATTGTGCAAGAGCAAAACAAATTAGAACCTTCTGCACTATCCAAATAGAAGAAAGACTCTCAGCATAATATTTAATAATTACTGTTCCAATTACATCAATTCAATTTAGAACAACCTACAGATCCCTGTCCCGTCGTACTCCGGGCCTACCTGTATTGTATAAAACAAAATGCCATCGGCTTCCAATGTATTTTGTCCTATGCTGTGTGCACTTAGCCTAAGGCCAAGCTGAGAGGGTATCTGAAAAGAAGATTTGAGGGGTCCGACTACCCCACTTTATGCCACTCCACACCATAGCCCCAGAAGCAGAATTGTTGTGACGTTCTCTTCTAAATGCCTTTAATGGCCCGAGACTAATCTCAGACTATCATTTCCTTCGAAACAAAAGTAGTCCTTATGCCTGAACAGAGACCCTCCATTTTAGCCTCCATTTCCTTCTTGCTGTACACCATCATCCAATCATCCCACACCTCTGTATCCAATATTTTAGGTTTTTATGTGGCTGCAAGGACACGCGGCCATACTCACAACTCCATGGCTGGACAAAAAACATACCATTGGAACAAATCAGATTCAAACATTTGCTAAGAATTTGGACAGAAAATTGGTGCCACTCTTAAAGGGAACCTGTCCCATAGATTATGCCTCCCCTGCTGAGGGCAGCACAAGCCAGTGTCAGACCTGCTGTTCCCAGCGCTGTGTCTCTTATTCTGTAAGATGCTGCAGTTTTAGAGCATTTACCCCTCAAATCTTATTCATGAGCCGGTGTTAGCCCCACCCACCAAAGGCTAGCCCCGCCCACCTGACAGTTATTCACATGTTTCTACCTATTCAAAGTAATAGGTTTATCAGTCGAGGTGGGCGGGGCTAGCCTCGGGTGGGCGGGGTTTGAAAGAAGACTGACTCTTTGAATGACTCTTTTCTGCCTGAAAACTGCAGATTTGAGCATTAAATACATGAAAACTACAGCATCTTACAGAATAAGGGACACAGCGCTGGGAACAGCAGGTCTGACACAAGCTTGTGCTGCCCTCAGCCAGGGGGGCATAACCTATGTGACAGGTTCTCTTTAAATGTTTTGGGTGACATGTCAGAAAAGAGGCGCCTCCACGCCAGTTTTAAGGCGCATTAAATGAGTGTATTGTGCCTGAATGAATGAACCTGTCAAAAAGACCTGGCGTCTGGTCTACCTTGAACAGTATAATTGATGCGCCTAATCTAGGCGCATAGCATAATGTAGGTGCATAGCATATCATTGCTAGTATATTTGATGCGCCTATTTTAGCCGCGTTCAAATGTGTCGTACCTGGCGAATAATGCGCCTAGTTTTGGTGCACTACAGTTCATTTATATAGAGAATAGGGCGTCAACAGTTTTTTTTTGCAAAATACACACAAAAAATGGTGCAGCCCTCATGGGACACGTCGCCCTTTGAGATAATATTTAGCATTTACAACAAATACTTTAATAAATTTTAAAACCTTCACATGTATAAAATATTAACAGTATAAGGCTCTGTCCATGTTTCGTTCCATCCCTACCTTTAGTGTAGGCGCAGTAGAACTCCAGACATCCGTGCCAAGTAAATGCATAAGCTCCTGGTTATCCGACTGGAGTGCGGTCTGCTGCACTTTCCTTTACAGAGGCATACAGCAATAAAATGTACAGTATATCAAGGGCATACATTGCTTTTGCAATGGGTGATACATGCTACTCTATGCACACACAGTCGCAGCTTTCAGAACTTCCCTTTAGAGGTATCTCAAAGAGGTTGTCTCACTACATTGATTCATCTCACCTCAGTCCTGTTTTCTTGGTCTCATTTTGAATTCAGGGGCGTGTTTACTGGCTTCTACTAGGCTGCAGTACAAGCCAGGTCTGTAGTCTATACAACCAGTGCTGGGAGCCTACAGGAGAGATAGAACAGGTCTGTAGCAATAGCGACAGTGCTGGCAGCCTATCAGGAAGAAAAGAACCCGGTTGTAGCTATAGCGACCAGTGCTGGCAGCCTATCAGGAGAGATAGAACAGTCTGTAGCTATAGCAACCAGTGCTGGCAGCCTATCAAAGAGATCAAACAGGTCTGTAGCTATAAACAACCAGTGCTGCAAGGGATAACATTCTTTGCAATGGGTGATACATGCTACTCTATGACAAACAGTCGCAGCTATCAGAGACATTCCCTTTAGAGGTATCTCAAAGAGGTTGTCTCACTACATTGATCATCTCACCTCAAGTCACGGTTGTTCTTGGTCTCATTTGGAATTCAGAAGATCAAACAGGTCTGTATATAGCAACCAGTGCTTGCCCTAATCAGACAGATTGAACAGGTCTGTAGCTATAGCAACCAGTGCTGGCAGCCTATCAGGAGAGATAGAACAGGTCTGTAGCTATAGCGACCAGTGCTGGCAGCCTATCAGGAGAGATAGAACAGGTCTGTAGCTATAGCAACCAGTGCTGGCAGCCTATCAGGAGAGATCAAACAGGTCTGTAGCTATAGCAACCAGTGCTGGCAGCCTATCAGGAGAGATCAAACAGGTCTGTAGCTATAGCAACCAGTGCTGGCAGCCTATCAGGAAAGATTGAACAGGTCTGTAGCTATAGTGAACAATGCTGGCAGCCTATCAGGAGAGATAGAACAGGTCTGTAGCTATAGTGACCAGTGCTGGCAGCCTATCAGGAGAGATAGAACAGGTCTGTAGCTATAGCAACCAGTGCTGGCAGCCTATCATGAGAGATCAAACAGGTCTGTAGCTATAGCAACCAGTGCTGGCAGCCTATCAGGAGAGATCAAACAGGTCTGTAGCTATAGTGCCCAGTGCTGGCAGCCTATCAGGAGAGATTGAACAGGTCTGTAGCTATAGTGACCAATGCTGGCAGCCTATCAGGAGAGATGGAACAGGTCTGTAGCTATAGCGACCAGTGCTGGCAGCCTATAAGGAGAGATCAAACAGGTCTGTAGCTATAGCAACCAGTGCTGGCAGTCTATCAGGAGAGATCAAACAGGTCTGTAGCTATAGCGGCCTGAGGAGCTGATGCAGCCCATACAGGAGGGGATATCTAGGAATAGGTAGGACACTAGTAATGGACACATATTATAAAGTGACTTGTTTTTGCAAGATCTTTAACATAAAAAGCAGCAATCCCTGTAGTGAGACAACCCCTTTAAAATAGGTAGTCTTAAATATTAAATGCAAATGAAGATAGAATTAATTAGCAGATATAGTGTTTATTTTTTCTTATTTTACTCAACCATTAAAGATTGGAAAAGTCTAGTTCAAAGAATCAAAATGCAAACTTCAAACTTCCATTTGCAGGGAACACAGAGGGCTGTCACATCACAAGCATCCAAATGCATCCATATTCACAAAAAAAACCAGAACATCATTTTACATTATGTATGACCTAAGGAAAGTAACAAGGTAGCAGCCAAGCTTGAATTGCTCCTGCTGCTTCCCTTCATTTGGTCAAATTTAAATGGACACTAACCTTTCAACAGACTTTGCATAAATCAATAGTACAAGCAAATGTAAGAAGGTTTGTAATATATTGCAGAATATATCAGAGAAAAATACTTCATTTTGCACGTACCAGCGCTCTTCCTCCCATTTTTACTCATTCGCTCTGAAAAAACTACTAAATTCCGGTTGCTAGATGGTTAACTGACTGAAGGATCAGGAGACATGTTGCCCATAGGAGTCTTTGGAGAGGGGAGGAGGAGGGAGTGGCTAAAGAGAGAGGCAAAGGAGACACACAGAGACAGCTCTATTAAAGAGGTTGTCTGAATAATTTTGATGAAATATTTTTAGTATACTACTGCCCTGATAAAGTAAAAAATGTATGCTATCACCTGTGCTCAGGGCCGGGACGATGGGTAGGCAGAGGTAGGCGCTCGCCTAGGGTGCCTACCTCTTCCTGTTAGAAGGGGGCGCAGGTATAGAGACGACTCAGGAGCTGAGCCGGCTCCATAAAAAGCAGCTGCCAGCTTCACAGAGCAGAAGGGGCAGGAGTTTACCTGGTGCAGGAGGGAGATGAACTGGTGCAGGGGGGAAAAAAAACTGGTGCAGGAGAGAGACGCACTGGTGCAGAGAGAAGAGGAACTGGTGCAGAAGGGAGAGAGGAATTGGTGCAGATGGGAGAGAGGAACTGGTGCAGAGGGGAGAGTTACTGGTGCAGGGGGGAGAGGAACTGGTGCAGGGGGGAGAGGAACTGGTGCAGGGGGCGCCATTGGGAGGGGGTCGCCATTGGCCGTACTTGCCTAGGGCACCAAAATGCCTTGTTCCGGCCCTGCCTGTGCTTATGCTTATCCTTATGCTATCACCTGTGCTTCAGCATTGCCACTGTCCCCCAACTCTGCCAACCTTCTGTTTGCTCCGGCCAAATGGAATGTCACCACTGGAGCCATTGATGGCCTCCACCGGTCATGTGCCATTAATTTATGTCTGTGTTGGGAGCGGTAACGTCCAACCAGTGATGTTAGAAATATTTTGCTACTTCTGGTGAAGAAGGTGAAAGGTGCACTTACCACTTTTGTTCTTAACAAAGTCTTGACCTTAGTTTCCAATCAGACGATCCATCCGTGGAGAGGTCAGTCCACCACACATCTTTTGCTGTCATCTTTCTCCAAGCCACCAGGACACACATTGCTGAACATTGCTGACATATCGGCCTAGGTGCATCCAACGAGAGATGATAATAGGATTTTTATTTTATCAAAAGCAGCAGTACCTGGACATCCCCTTTAAGTGTTTAATCCCACTGTAGTGCTGGATTCAGTTTACATTGCTCGGTATTGCTCTTTAGTGTCCCTCATGCTACTGCTTTCAAAGATGTATTATAGAGATATAGGGGGCAGGATCTCCTCTCTTGTGTGCAGTGTATGGAAAAAAATCATAGCAGCTCATCTCCCCCCACTAGCTCAGTACTACTCTATAATGTCCTCCATGCTGCTGTGGAGATATAGGGAGCAGGATCTCCTCTCCTGTGTGTGCAGTGTATGGGAGACATCATAGCAGCTAGTCTCCACCCACTAGCTAAGTACTGCTGTATAATGTCCTCCATGTTGCTATAGAGATATAAGGGGCAGGATCTCCTCTTCTGTGGGTGCAGTGTATGGGAGACATCATAGCAGCAAATCTCCCCCACTAGCTCAGTACTGCTGTATAATATCCTCCATGCTGCTGTGGAGATATAGGGAGCAGGATCTCCTCTCTGTGTGTGCAGTGTATGGGAGACATCATAGCAGCTAGTCTCCACCCACTAGCTAAGTACTGCTGTATAATGTCCTCCATGTTGCTATAGAGATATAAAGGGCAGGATCTCCTCTCCTGTGTGTGCAGTGTATGGGAGACATCATAGCAGCTCATCTCCACCCACTAGCTCAGTCCTGCTCCATAATGTCCTCCATGTTGCTATAGAGATATAAGGGGCAGGATCTCCTCTTCTGTGGGTGCAGTGTATGGGAGACATCATAGCAGCTCGTCTCCACCCACTAGCTCAGTCCTGCTCCATAATGTCCTCCATGCTGCTATAGAGATTTAGGGGCAGGATCTCCTCTCCTGTGTGTGCAGTGTATGGGAGACATCATAGCAGCTTGTCTCCCCCCACTAGCTCAGTCCTGCTCTATAATATCCTCCATGCTGCTATAGAGATATAGGGGGCAGGATCTCTTCTTGTGTGTGCAGTGTATGGGAGACATCATAGCAACCAGTCTACCCCCACTAGCTCAGTACTGCTCTATAATATCCTCCATGCTGCTATAGAGATATAGGGAGCAGGATCTTCTCCTCTGTGTGTGCCATTTATGGGAGACACCATAGCACGCCCCCTCTGTCTCCCGTCTTCCTCCCTCATACAGCTCGTCTGCTCTATACATGCCTCCTCCATGCTGCTATAGAGATATAGGGGAGCAGGATCTCCTGTGTGTGCAGTGTATGGGAAACATCATAGCAGCTCATCTCCTCCCACTAGCTCAGTCCTGCTCCATAATGTCCTCCATGCTGCTATAGAGATATAGGGGAACAGGATCTCCTTGTGTGTGCAGTATATGGGAGACATCATAGCAGGACATCATAGTAGTAAATTTTTAAAAATATAAAAAATGTTTTTATTTTTTAAGAGCAGCCAAACAAAAAAACTTGGCAACGCCAGAATAGAATGGACCCGCAGAATAAAGAAAACAGGTAATTTATACTGAACAGAAACCTCCATAAAATCAAACTTCCTATGAAAAATGTCACAATTGCATTTTTTTACATTCCATACAAAAAATAATTTTTTGCTGCATCCCAGACCATTATAAAGTACAATAAATGGTGCTATTGAAAAGTATATCGTGTCACACACAAAAATTATGTCTCTGTAGAGGGAAAAAAAAAACAAAAAAACTTTGGAAGCATTTGGAAAGCCAGGAGGAGAACATGAATGTGATGTAAACAAAAGCCCCATGTAGTGGGAAGGGGTTAAACCAACTAAAATAAAAATCTTTTATCATCCTGGCAATTTTCTCAGCCCGTGTCACAGATATATTAGCCTGAACCCCAAAAAGCTAATTTTCCCATCCAATAGTGAGTGTCTAGTATATACACAGTGTATATATTCATTAGTCTGTAGATTTGCAACTAAAACACTGCCACATTGTAGTTGGATGAGCACATAACACACTGAGGCATTTGCTTATTTGGTCCAGTAGATGGAGACTTGACACCTAATTTTTTTATACTGTAGAGGACCAGTCGGGGTGGGGGGGGGGGGGGGGGGTTTGAGGGAGAATGATGCCGCATCACCCACTCACCAGTGTAGAGACAGTGGCTCCTGCCACATTCACTGTCAGTGCCCACGTTGAAGTTCTGTGCAGGAGATTATAGTGTGTTCTGGTACCAAGCAGCAGGGATGGTGAAGGAACCTTCCAACTGTTGTCCTTCTTGACCATCCTAACTTCTATGACCTTGGCTTGTCCACTGTGTTGATTGAACTCCATCTGTCTAGACCTCAGTTTGTCCTCCAAATTGACTAAACTCCGCGTGCTCTGACCCTGGCTTGTCTACTTTGTTGACAGAGTTCCTCCTACCTTGAACTTAGCTTGTCCACCATGCTGACTAGACTCCACCTGCTCTGACCTTGGATTGTCCCCCATGTTGACTTAACTCCTCCTGTCTAACATTGGCTTGTCTACTTTTTTAAATGAACACCACCGGCATGGACCTTAGCCCGTCCACCATATGGACTAAATCTCACCTGCCCTGACTTTGGCTTGTCTGCTGTGTTGACTGAACTCCACCTCTCTTGATTTCAGCTTGTCCACCACATTGACTAAATCCCACTTGACCTGACCTCGCTTGTCCACTGTGTTAGCTGAACTCCACCAGCATTGAAGTTAACTTGCCTACCATGCTGATTAACAACAGCTGCTATGACCTTGGCTTGTCCACGTTGATGACCAAACTCCACTTGTCTTGATCTCAGCCTGTCAACAATATTGACTAAATCCTATCTGCCCTTACCATGCTTGTTCACTGTGTTGACTGAACCTAACCTACCTTATCCTGAGCTAGTCCACCCTGCTGACTAAGCTCCACCTGCCCTTCCCGTGGCATGTCCACTGCATCGACTGATCTCTGATTGCCCTGACTTCTGCCTGATCAACGAAAAGAATGTAGGAAAAGAAGACACACCAACAATGCCTGCACCCCCCATAAAGTTTTACTAATGCAATACAAATGTATTGTACTAATAAAACTTTATTGGGAGTGCAGCTATTATTTATGTGTCTTCTTTTCCTATATTCTTTTCATTGAATTATCTTATATACAGCTTGCACCCTATGCTATATATTGGTGGTGCCCACTATTCTTTATACTAAGCTCTGCCTGATCAACTACAACTTCTGTCTGCCTCTTCAGAACACAACTTGTGTCCCGGGTGGGCCTGCGACCCCTGTCCTGGGTCACAGGCACACCCGTGGTCCCTGCACGAGCAGCGCCGCCGCCCGCATGTCGGGCGGTGGGCTCGCTCACTCTGCCGGCCGGGTCCCTGCCTACTTACCTGGCCGCGCTCCTGCTGTAACTCCAGCCCCCCGGCGCGCGCGTCCCCGCTTCCTAGGGCGCGCGCGCGCCGGCTCTGTGAAATTTAAAGGGC
This sequence comes from Phyllomedusa bahiana, assembly GCA_025379985.1. NCBI lineage: Eukaryota > Metazoa > Chordata > Amphibia > Anura > Hylidae > Phyllomedusa > Phyllomedusa bahiana. The sequence continues at coordinate 6,576 of JAODAL010034877.1, read as the reverse complement.
CAGTGCACCGGTAATTGGGTATTGCCGGTCACTGCCCTTATTTAAGCCTGCCCCTTCCTGAGTCTTGTGCCGGATCTTTAGTGCCATTTAGCCTATAGAGAAAGCGTTACTAGTCTTGTTCTGATTTACCGTGTACCGTACCATTTGCTCCGTTCCTCGACCACGAATCTTGCCGCCTGCCCTGACCTCCTGCCTGTCCACGACCACGAACCATAGCCGCCTGTCCTGACCTCCTGCCTGTCCCCGACTACGAGCCTGCCTGACGATTTTGTACCACGCTACACCTCGGCTGCCTCCGCAAGCAAGTCACGTCAGGGGTAGCGACCTGGTAGACTCCCGCCGCAGCAAGTCCATCCCGCTTTGCGGCGGGCTCTGGTGAAAACCGGGACCTACTTAGATTCCGCTCCCTGGCGCGGCTTACGTCATTGCTTGCGGTGGTCCAGAGGATCCACTATCTCCGACCGTGACAACTTGGATACATCAGCTGTTGCTATCAGAGTCTACATTTAGGGCGACATGTAAGAACAGGGCTGCGCCAATTAAATGGCATCAAAAAGCTTTAGTAGACCTGTTCTATAGATGTATGAACAATCATATTCCGAACGTTGGTGTGATAAGCGCCGGCGACACTTTGTAATGCTTTGGGGCTTTCTCGGGGCATTGCGCCATATTCGTAGAAGTAGATACATTTATGATTCTTTGAGGCCAAAGCTAGGTACAAAACAGAACAGCCAGACCAGGGTAAAGGTGGTGCCTGAGCCAGACTTGTGGTATTGGCTCTACACCTCCCCTGTATGTATACCTGCAGAAGAACAGCCAACCAGGGTAAAGGTGTGCCTAAAGCCAAAACTGTGGTATTGCTCTACACTGCCCTTATTATGACCTGCAGAAGAAACCAGACCAGGGTAAAGGTGTGCCTGAGCCAGACTTGTGGTATTGGCTCTACACTGCCCTGTATGTATGCCCTGCAGAAGAACAACCAGGTAAAGGGGGTTTGCCTGACCAGACTTGTGTATTGGCTTTTACACTGCCCTGTATGTTGACCTGCAGAAGAACAGACCGGGGTAAGGGTGCCTGAGCCAAACTTGTGGTTTTGGCTCACATGCTCCTGTATTGTAGCCATCAGAAGAAACAGACCAGGGTAAAGGTGGTGCCTGAGCCAGACTTGTGGTATTGGCTCTACACTGCCCTCTATGTATGACCTGCAGAAGAACAGACCAGGGTAAAGGGGGTCCCTGACCAGACTTGTGGTATTGGCTCTACACTACCCTGTGTGTATTACCTGCAGAAGAACAGCCAGACCAGGGTAAAGGTGGTCCTGAGCCAGACTTGTGGTATTGGCTTTTACACTGCCCTTATGTATAAACCTGCAGAAGAACAGCCAGACCAGGGTAAAGGGGGTTTCCCTGACCAACTTGTGGTATGGCTCTACACTGCCCTGTATGAAATGACCTGAAGAAGAACAGACCAGGTAAGGTGGTGTCTGAGCCAGACTTGTGGTTTGCTCTACACTGCCCTTTTATGTATGACCTGCAGAAGAACAGAACCAGGGTAAAGGTGGTGCCGGGACCAGACTTGTGGTATTCGCTCTACACTGCCCTGTATGTATGACCTACAGAAGAACAGACCAGGGTAAAGGTGGTGCCTGAGCCAGACTTGTGGTATTAGCTCTACACTGCCCTGTATTAATTACCAGCAGAAGAACGCCAGACCAGGTAAAGGGTGTGCCTAGCCAGAACTTGTGGTATTGGCTCTACACTGCACCTGTATGTATGACCTCAGAAGAACAGCCAGACCAGGTAACGGGGGTGCCTTGAGCCAGACTTGGGGATTGGCTCTACACTGCACCTGTATGTATGACCTGCAGAAGAACAGCTAGCCCCAGGTAAGGTGGTGCCTGAGCCAACTTGTGGTATTGGCTCTACACTGCCCTGTATGTATGACCTGCAGAAAGAAAGACCAGGGTAAAGGTGGTGCCTGAGCCAACTTGTGGTATTGGCTCTACACTGCACCTGTATGTATGACCTGCAGAAGAACAGACCAGGGAAAAGGGGTGCCTGACCAGACTGTGGTATTAGCTCTACACTGCCCTTTTTGATTGACCTGCAGAAGAACAGACCAGGGTAAAGGTGGTGCCTAGCCAGACTTGTGGTATTTGGCTCTACACTGCCCTGTATGTATGACCTGCAGAAGAGCAGACCCGGGAAAAAGGTGGTGCCTGCGCCAGATTTGGGGTATTGGCTCTACACTGCACCTGTATGTATGACCTGCAGAAGAACAGACCAGGTAAAGGTGGTGCCTGAGCCAGACTTGTGTATTGGCTCTACACTGCCCTGTATTTAGACCTGAAGAAGAACACCAGACCAGGGTAAAGGTGGTGCCTGAGCCAGACTTTTTGGTATTGGCTCTACACTGCACCTGTATGTATGCCCTGCAGAAGAACAGACCGGGGTTTAAAGGGTGTAGCTGAGCCAGACTTGTGGTATTGGCTCTACACGCCCTGTATGTATGACCTGCAGAGAAACCCAGACCAGGTTAAGGGGGTGCCTGAGCCAACTTGGGGTATTGGCTCTACCAGCCCTTATGTATGACCTGCAGAGAACACCAGACCAGGGTAAAGGTGGTGCCTGAGCCAGACTTGTGGTATTGGCTTCACACTGCCTGTAGGGTAATAAACCTGCAGAAAACAGACCAGCGTAAAGGTGGTGCCTGAGCCAGACTTGTGGTATTGGGCTCTACACTGCCCTGTATGTATGACCTGCAAAAGAACACCAAGACCAGGGTAAAGGTGGTGCCTGAGCCAGACTTGTGGTATGCTCTACACTGCACCTGTATGTATGACCTGCAGAAGGACAGACCAGGGTAAAAGGTGGTGCCTGAGCCAGACTTGTGGTATTGGCCTCACACTCCCCTGTATGTATGTCCTGCAGAAGAACGACCAGGTTAAAGGGGTGCCTGAGCCAACCTTGGTATTGGCCACACTGCCCGTAATGTTGACCTGCAGAAGAACAGACCAGGTAAAGGTGGTGCCTGAGCCAGACCTTTGGTATTGCTCTAACAACTCCCGTATGTTTGACCGCAAAACAGACCAGGGTAAAGGGTCCTGACCAGACTTGTGGTTGCTCTACACTGCCCTGTATTTGACCGCAAAGAACACCAGACCGGGGAAAAAGGGTGGTCCCTGAGCCGGGACTTGGGGTTTGGCTTTACACTGCCCTGTAGTATGACCTGCAAAAACAGCCAGACCAGGGAAAAAAGGTGGTGCCTGAGCCAACTTGTGTATTGGCTCTACACTGCCCTGTATGTATGCCCTCGGGAGAACACCAACAGGGAAAGGGGTGCCTGAGCCAGCCCTGGGGTTTTGGCTTACACTGCCCTGATTTTGACCTGCAAAAACAGACCAGGGAAAAGGGTGGGCCGAGCCAGACTTTGATTGGTTCACACTCCCCTGTATGTAACCTCAAAGAACAGACCAGAAAAAGGTGGTGCCTAGCCAACTTTTGTTTTGGGCTCACACCCCCTGTAGTAGCCTGCAGAAAAACAGCCAACCGGGGTAAAGGTGGTCCCGAGCAACTTGGGGAAAAATTGGCTCTACACTCCCCGATGTAACCTGCAGAAAACACCAAACCAGGGAAAAGGGTGGTGCCTGACCAGACTTGTGGAAATTGGCTCTACACTCCCCGTATGTATAAACCTGCAGAAGAACAGCTTCATATATTCTGGTGCATTCTACACTACCTTAAAGCGATTGAGAACTGGCCTGTCAGCGCCAATGTTCATACATTTCGCCCATAGTGTAGCAATATGGGGGTTTCCTACAGTGAAGTCCAGATCCCTATGTAAATACCAGGGAACCCCCAAGACTCCCTCCTCAGTTTATACTTATGTAAAATGCAATGTAAATGAATTCATTGCAGCCACCAGGTAGCCGTCCTGTCTGTTCTCTTCCTCTCACAGGTGATATATCTTCCGTGTTCAAGCTCGATCCTTCAGTATTTTATCATATATATACAGTTGAAACCAGAAGTTTCCATCCACTATATAAAAAGTCCCATCTGCAGGTTTTTCTCAATATCTGACATGAAATCAGAATAAACCTTCCCCGTTTGGCTATGTTCAGACGGCTTATTCATGCCGTAATTGCGAGACGGATTTCGCCTGCAATTGTGGCGTGTGTACGGGGGCGGAGGAGAGGGGGCCGGTACCCGCCGGGATAATGTGCATGTCACTTTCTCCCCGCTCGCCGTATTTCTCGAGTGGGGAGAAGAGACGTAATCCATAGTTCTCTATGAGAACTGTGGATTACCGTAATGACAGGGACGGATTTCAGCCGTATTTGAGCGCAGTACGGCGATCCGTCCCAAAATCAGCCGTGTGAACATTGTCTTTTAGGTCTATTAGGAACCAAAATTATTTCTATTTGCCAAGAGCCAGAATAATGAGAGGGAGAATTTTTAAGGTAATTTTATTACTTTCTGCAAAGTCAGAAGTTTCCATACACTGGGATTACTATGTATTTAAACAATTTGGGACATGGGAGGTGGGCTTGGTTGTGTTTTGGGGATAAAAGTTGAAATTTGGTCTTACAATGACATATACTGTACTCTGTTTGTACTACTTTATATCTGACCAATAAAAAGTTTATGGTTAAAAAAGAAAAACAATTTGGGACCGCCCATAGGATGATGTCATGTCTTTGGAACCTTCTGATAGGTTTATTGGCAACATCTGAGTTAGAGACACAGCTGTGGATGTATTTTAATTCACACCAGAAACACACTGCATCGGTGTATAACATCATGGGAAAGTCTAAAGAAATCATCCAAAATATCAGGAAGAGAATTGTGGACTTGCACAAGTCTGGATCATTCTCGGGTGCAATTTTAAGATACCTGAAGGGGCCTCGTTCATCTGTACAAACAATTATACACAAGTACAAACAAGATGGGAATGTCCAGCCATCATATTGCCCAGGAAAGTGACGGGTTCTGTGTCTCAGAGAGGAATGTGCTTTGGTCCGACATGTGCATATCAACCCAAGAACAAAAGCAAAAGACCTTGTGAAGATGCTGGCAGAAGCTGATAAGATTGTGACATTATCCACAGTGAAACGAGTACTGTATCAACATGGGCTGAAAGGCCGCTCTGCAGGAAGAAGCCATTACTCCAAAAGAAACATAGAAAAGCCAGATTCATGTTTGTAAAAGCACAGGAATAAAGACCTACATTTTTGGAGACGTGTCCTGTAGTCTGTCGAAAATAAAACTGAACTGTTTGGCCATAATGACCATTGTTACGTTTGGAGGAGGGAGAAGCTTGGAAGCCTAAGAACACCATCCCAACTGTGAAACACAGAGGTGGTGCCATCATGTTGTGGGGTTGTTTTCCTGCAGGAGGGACTAGTGCAATTCACAAAATAGATGGCATCACGAGGAAAGAAGATTATGTGGCAATAAAGAAGCAACATGTCAAGACATCAGCCAGGAAGTTAAAGCTTGGGTGGAAATGGGTCTTCCAAATGGACAATGACCCGAAGCTACTGCCAAACTGGTTACAAAGTGGCTTAAGGAGAACCAAGTCAATGTTTTGGAGCGGCCATCACAAAGCTCCGATCTCAATCCTATTGAAAATTTATGGACAAAGCTGAAAAGGCCAGTGCGAGCAAGGCGACCTCCAAACATGGCTCAGTTACACCAGTTCTGTCAGGAGGAAGGGGCCAAAATTCCTACCAACTATTGTGAGAAGCTTGTGGAAGGATCCAGAACGTTTCACCCAAGTCCTACATTAAGGGCAAAGCCACCAAATACTAATGAAATGTATGGAAACTTTTGACTTTGCAGAAAGTAATAAAAATGCCTTAAAAAATTCTTTCTCTCATTATTCTGGCATATGACAAATAGAAATTATTTTGGTTCCTAATTGACCTAAAATGGGGAAGATTTATTCTGATTTCATGTCAGAGTGTGAGAAAAACCTGCAGATGGGGCTTTTTATATAGTGGATGGAAACTTCTGGTTTCAACTGTATTTAGATAATAAAAGACAGAGCTCCACTGAGCTCTGAGTGGTTTTCTAGTGTTGGGACATATATCTTGTAAGAAAAGCAATATTCTTAATGATACCAGCATCCAAATAGATTCAAAGTTTTTATGCCGTACAGCAATACTGAATCTTCCTATCATACTCGAGAAATTCCACAACGTAGACGTCTTCCTTATAGAGCCCAGTATGCATCTGCAGCCCTCTGGGGAAATCCATCTTCTAATCATCATTCCTCCATTATATTATATGGGAGGGTAATGGAAGCTGCTTTACTGTCAGCACATTGATTTTGCTGCTTGTATTTTTAGCCCAGTTCTTGGCACATTGCTTACCAGTATCTTTGGCTCCTTAGCAGTAGCATCCTAGCACACAGCAGGCATTTATCTGACGCTTTCCTTTCAGGATATAAAGAATTAGCAGCAAGCACAAAAGAGCCAGTTACCTTGGATCCTACACATTGTTCCCCATAAATCCATAGTATTGTTAGCCAGGAGAGACGAAAAAATATATGTATTCCTGTGTGTCTGGCTTTTTG
>JAODAL010034876.1:0-43660 GCA_025379985.1 Phyllomedusa bahiana | reverse complement strand
GCCCCGGAGGCGTCAAAAGGGTTTGGTAATTAATGATAATTGTTGAGTCCATGGTAATCGATACATCGAACCATCCTTCTTTTCGATGAAGAAGAATCCAGCACCAGCAGGAGAGGTGGACTTGCAGATGAAGCCCTGCTGAACATAGCCTGAGTCTCTGGTACAGACCGTATGCTGGGGTGGACTAGTCCCGGGCAGTAGGTCTATAGGACAATCATAAGAAGAATGAAGAAGAAGGCTCTGCCTGCTACTCAGAGATGAAATACTCAAAGTCCTGAAACTGCACTGGCAGACCTGGCAGAGGCTTGGGCCAGTAAAGTGGAGAAAAGTGGTGCACTGGGCAAGTAGCCCCTAAACAGTGAGACTTGCCCAGTCTTGTCCCTAATGCATAACTTCACCCGTCTTCCAGTTGAGAATAGGGGCATTGTGTTGTAGCCATGGAAGACCCATGGGGATAGCAGAGGAACAACGGGGTAACACGAAGAATGTCATCTTCTCTTTAGGTAAGGTTCCCACGTAAAGGGACACTGCTTCAGTCCGAAAATGAATAGAATCACTCAAAAGTTCACCGCTAACAGACAAGATGACCAGAGATTGGTCTAAGTGGACCACCAGGAGGTGATACTTAGTCATCAAAATAGTGTCCATGAAATTCCTAGCTGACCCCGAATCCAGAAAAGTGACAACTTGGAATGAGATTCCAGAACTGGTCGTGATCTATACTGGCATTGTCAGAAGTGGAGAGAGGTTGCTCACTCCTAAGGATGCCTCTCCCACAAAGCCCAGGTGCGCATGTTTCCCGGATGTTGCGGACTATGCGGGAAACCACTGTGGAAATGTTCATGGCTGGCACATGTTCTCTTCACATCGTCAAGATAGTTCTTGCGGAGTCAGGTGGACTCTATCCACTTGCATGTCCTCTTCGGCGACCAGTAAAGGTGGCAGCGGTGACCGCTGAAACAGCGGAGTAAGTAGATGACGTGACCGGATCGGCTCGCAATCCTGACGGAGCTCCTCCTGTCTCTCGGAGAAGCATACATCAATACGAGTTGCTGGATGGACAAGCTCACTTAGGGAAGACAGAGGGTTTCGGGCGGATAGAGCGTCTTTTATATGACTGGAGTTCTTGATCGTGGCACTCAACGCCGCAGTATTCCAGGACAATTCCTATGCGAGGGTGCGGAATTGTACTACGTAATCACCTACAGATACAGTCCTGAGTTTAAATAGATCATGGGAGAGATCTCCATATTGACCTTTGATATATTTAAACATATTTATTATGTCCCCCCCGAAGCCGTCTTTTCTCTAACCTAAAAAACCCTAATCTTGCTCATCTTTCTGGGTATTGCAACCCACCCAGCCCTTTTATTATTTTTGTTTCCCGCCTTTGAGCCTATTCAAGCTCTACAATGACTTTCCTGTGCACTGGTGCCCAAAACTGTACACAATATTCCACGTGTGGTCTGACCAGTGACTTGTATAATGGGATAATGATGTTCTCATCATGTGCATCTATGCCTCTTTTAACACACCGCATGAACCTACTTGCCTTGGCAGCTGCTGCCTTACACTGACTGTTACAATTAAGTTTACTGTCCACTTGGATTCCCAAGTCCTTCTCCATGTCACTTTTACCCAGCTTTTTTCCATTTAACAAGTAATCATGACATGGATTTTGATATACCTGTGCATTCCATGTGTAAGATCAATAATGAATATATTAAAGAGAATAGGGCCCCTGTGGTCCCCCACTAGTAACAGGAATCCAGGTGTACTATTAATCACCACCCTTTGTTTTCTGTCACTGAGCCAGTTATTTACCCACTTGCAGACATTTTCCCTCAGTCCAAGCATTCTCATTTTACTTAACAACCTTTGATGTGGCACCGTATCAAATGCTTTCGAAAAATCTATGATATTGACATCCAGTGCCTCACCCGATCCGTCTAGCACTGACTTCCTCATAGAAGCTGATGAGATTAGTCTGACAGGACCGATCCTTCATGAACCCATGCTGGAACGGTGTTATACATTTATTTTCAGTGACATACTCCTAGAACATCTAGGCATCTCCTAGAAAACCTTCAAACATTTTACCTACAACAGAGGTTAAACTTACTGCTCTATAGTTTCCAAGATCACTTTTTGACCCCTTTTTTAATATTGACACCACATTTGCTATGCGTCAATCCTTTGGGACATACCCTATTACTATACAGTCCATAAATATTAAGAACAGGGGCTTATCTATCATATTACTTAATTCCCTTTTCGACACGGGGGTGTTTACCATCAGGACTTGGCGATTTGTCTATTTAATCTTCTTAAAGAGGAGCTGCACTTCTTTCTAGGTTAGACAAGAAGATGGAGTTCCCCTCATCCCCCTGCCCATCAACTGGAAGGTCATTTTCCTCAGTAAATACAGTGGAGAAAAAATTGTTTAATAGGTTTGCTTTCTCTTCATCACCCTCTACAACACCTCACTCACTACTTTTCCCATGGATATATAAATGTATGTTTGGGTATGTACATATATGTCTGTATGTGCATGTGTGTGTATGTCAGTATTTATTAACATATGCATATCTGTTTGGATATGTATGGGTGTGTAGATAAATGTGTGTGGTGTGTGCAATGATATCTATGTGTTTATGTATGGATGTGTAAGTATATGTATGTATGTGCATGTGTGTATGTCAGTTTTTATGCATGTACTGTATGTGTGTATGTTGATATGTATATGTATATAAGTTTATATGTATGGCTGTATATGTTAATGTACACTGACAAGCAAAAGGGTAACAGTGTTTTGAACTATGAATTTCAGGCTCCATATCTCACCATTCACTACATCTTTGAACATGAGACAACCGTCATTTTATAGAAAATCATCTTGTCTATCTCATACATAAATTAGACTTGCAACTATTTAGCATATGCATAGTTATGCAAATTCTTGTCATATAACGGCATTGTTACTGTTTTGCTCCCGGTGGTGGAACAATCTTTTTCTTCTTGTATACTACAAATTACACCCTGTTATCACATTCCCTAATAGCTCAGTGTGTTATTAGGTTGATTCCCAAGCGAAATGTCACTGGTTTGAATCGAGGAGCAGTCTCTGTTCAATATTTGTGCACTGTCTCATATGAATCACAGTATCTGTGCAGCATTCAGAGGTCCCTTTATCCATATATTCATATATCCAAAAATAGAAAAGCAGCCGCCATCCCGATTATATCAGTCATTTACTCCTTTTCTATATAAGCATCATGTCAATTTATTTATACAAATTCCCGTGTATCAATCCTGTGATTCTTCATTACAAAATTCAGATTTATGGCATAAAGATTAACATAATCTTACTCCAAAATTTTAGCAGTCCATTCGGTCCAGGTTAGAGGAGGGTCAGCTCTGACCATCTCTGGCAGTAGCAAGAATGCTACATTTTGAGGGGACTCCTTCTTTGTCAAGCATGCCACTGATTACCTCAATGACCTTTAAATAGACTAGACCACGTGACTATACATAACATAGCACTGTTGCGGGACGATTTGTGTACTGATACAAATTAGAAAGTGGTGTCTCTCACTATTTAACCACTTATTAGCCAAAGTTATCACTTCAAAGGACAGACAGATCCTTCCACTGCTTAATCGTGAACCAGTGTAAATCATCCGTATATTACATCTCAGTAGTCACATAGTAAAATGTTTAAATGATTGATATGATATGGATGGCGGCTGCATTTCTATTTTGGATATCAAATAGAGGAGCAGCCATGAGGATTTCCCAAGAAATGAAAAACAGCATCATCCAGCTCATTATTAGTGGTCTCTTGGCCGAGAAAGTTGCCAAACTGCATCATGTGTGGCCATGACAGCTGGAAGAATATGAAATGAAGTCTGTCAATTTATTCGAAAGCCAAGAGGTGACGTCCAGGCAAAATATCTGAGTAAACAAGTCAGCTCATCTCAAGGTCTATCAGTTCTGGCACGACAAACATGGCAGTTGAGGTGGCTCATAGGCTTCGTAAAAGTGAGATCACAGATGTCCATGTAAGCACCATGTGACACACATTACACAAGTCTGGATTGATGGCCCGAGAAAAGGTGAAGAAGCATCAATTTCAATATCGTCATAAGAATCTTTGGTTCAAGTTTACAAAAAAGTCAGAAAAGAGAAAAGTTGATGATTGGAAACCGGTGATTTGGAGTTATATGATAAAAGTCAATAGACCTGGCTCTGATGTGGGTAATTTGGTGTGGAAGAATCAAGGATAAAGGTGGCTAATGGATCGAGAAATTAAAAGAACTGTTAAGTTTGGTGGAAGAAGCTTGATGATATGGGGTTGTTTCACAGTCAAAGGTGTTAGATACTTGACCAGGATCAATGTTTATCTCAATGCTGAGCTATATGTGAGTATCCTACAAGATGAGTTACTTCACACTCAAGTACTAATGGTATGAAAAGGATGACAGGGTTACAGCAGGACAACGACCCCAAGCATATGTCAAGATTGAGAAATTGTTCAAGGACAATGAAGCAGAGTTGCTGTATTGGTCCAGACAGTCCCCAGACCTCAACCCAAATAAACACTTGTGGGTAAAGTTGAAGAAAAAGTTGTATTCGTACCCATGTGAGTCGACCAGTATGCGCCAACATTGGGAATGTGTAGAAGATATCTGGCATCAGAATTTTGTTATGACCTGCTTGAATCTGATCGAGAGCCCAGAAGGATTCAGGCAGTATTGAAAGCCAATGGTGGATTCACAAAATACTAACAAATAAGAAATATTTGAATTTAGATTCTTAGAAGTAAAACAGAAACAATGCAGTTACATGTCAATAATCTACATAATTAAGCATATACTAAAAAGCTGCAAGTCAAATTAATGTTTTAGGTAGCCAAGATGATTGTCTATAAAATGATGGTAGCCTCACATTTAAAGCTGTAGTGAATGGTGAGATATGCAGCCTGAATGTCACACCTTTAAACTATTGTTACCCTTTTGCTTTTCAGGATATGTGTGTGCATGCTGTACATGGATATGTACGTATGTCTGTATGTATGGGTGTACATAAATGTATTTATGTATGTGCGTGTGTGTATGTCAGTATTCATGTGTGTGTGTGGTGTGCATGTGCATATGTGTATGTGTGTGTATGTGAATGGATGTATGTTTGTGGTGTGTAAGTGGATATGTATATTTATGGCTATGTGTGTGAGTGTATCTGTGCTTTCATTACAATCTACTCCTCAGTCCCTGTTATAATCCAAGGCTTAAATACTTGTTCTCAGAGTTTATTTTTCCTCTTCATATGGCTTTTAACTGTTGACCAAACACACAAAAATCACTGTTTTTGTGTTCTCTAGATTTGTTCCTGCAATAAGTCTATGACTCTATATGTAGAAAGGTTATGTTTGTGAGCTGAACCTTCTATTAATGATAGTAAATAGACAAAAAGAGATCAGTATCCTGGTTACAGTTTGCCGCAATGTATTAAAAACACTATGATAAACTGGACTGAGTTAAAATAACTGAAAAGATGACAAGTTTTAATTAGTTGAGTAGTCGGTCTTTAGTGTGTTCATGGATGTGAATCATGCTCCTGGATTACGCAAGGGCTTTGAAGTCTGAGCGGTAGAATAATCTATGAGAAATGTTCTTTCTAACATAGGCTCAACTGCTCAAACTTGAATTAAAAGAGGCCATGTAAAAAACAAATGAAAGAAAAGGATTGTAACCCCTTGTCAACCAAAGCTTATTGCCCTTTGGTCGCCCTTAAATGACTTAGCCCACATGATAAATTAGCAGCCCTAACATTTTTCCTTGTTGAGCTACCAAAAGAATTTTTGTATTGTAGTTTTGCAACATACAATACTGTGTAATAGTTTTAGACAGTTGTTAAAAATGGGGCAAAGTAAGAATGCTTTTAAAACAGATGTGTAAATAGATTATTTTTATATTCAAAATGCAAAAGTTAATGAATAAAAGGGAATCTAAATCAAATCAATATTTAGTGTGACCACCCTTTGTCTTAGGAATCCTGGAAGTGATGATATAGCAGCACAGAGTCCTGTTCCCATCACTATCCAGTCTGTCAGGAACTGCATGAAGAGACAGAAAGATCTGAGCAGTTACATCCACTGAAGATCTGGGCTTACTTCTCCAAGATTTCCTTTAAAACCTGTGTATAAATGTAACTAGAACATATATATATGATATAGATTCGATTTTAATTTCTCATTTTTTATTCAGTTAGCATTTTGTTAATTGATGGAAAAATAAACTATTAACACTTCTAATTTTTACTAAGCCCATTTCTGACTTTTTTGCAAACTCAAGCTGTATTATGACATTATTGAAGTCGGGGCTTCTTCACATTTCTTGAGTCACCATTCCAGACCTGTGTAATGTATGTTGCATGGTTGCCTGGACATCTGTGATCTCACTATTGCAAAGCATAAGAGTCACCTCTACTGCTGTGCTTGTCAAGCCAGAATCGATAGACCTTTGATGAGCCAAAATGTTGACTTTGATATTTTGCTTGAACGTCCACCTCTTGGCTTTTGAATGGATGGATCTACTTCATTTCATATTCTTCCAACTGTTATATGATGCAGTTTAGCAATTTTCTTGGCCAAGATATCGCTATTGATGAGTTGGATGATGCTATTTCTCTTTCTTGTGAAATCATACTCTTGGCTAATCCTTTATTCAAACCAGTGACCTATCGCTTGGAAATCAACCTAAAAACACACTGAGTTACTAGGGAATGAGAGAACAGGTTGGAATTTGTAGTATTCAATAATAAAATGATGTTCCACTACCAGGAGCAAAACAGTAACAATGACTGGAATCTGCATAACTAAGTATGTGAAATACTTGCAGGTCAAACTTATGTATGCTATAGCCAAGATGATTGTCTAGAATATTATGGTAGTCCCACATTCAAAGCTGTAGTGGAGATATGGAGCCTGAAAGTCAAAAGTCATCTGTGTAATAGGAAAGATTCACAAATTTTGTCTGATACTTAGAAAATGTTTTCTTAGACTAGACAGTATAAACATGCATCAAATTAATTAGATTGGCTCATTCTGTATAATAAATTTGGCATCATTTTCAATACCAGTTATTGGCTGGCTTACTTTTTACCAAAATTGCTCATCAGATTGTTGTTGAATCTTATGATAAATGCTTGGTGCAAACACTTAAGTACATTTGCCCCAATGTGTCCTAAAAACCAAAAGACTGCTGAGGACATTCAGACTTTGTATTTTTATTTTTACAGAGCAGCTTCATGTTGTAATTGGGGCATTCAGTGACAAAACCACCATCCCAAATGACATTAGTCACAGGCAGAGTTGGGTTTTTGTGATATACTTCATACTTCTGTGATTGTGGTGCTGTAGGAGAATCAAACATCTTTTGTCAGGTTTTCATGAATATTATTATCCATCAGGGTTTCCAAAATGACTATGACTATTGTCAGAAAAACTAGGTACTGTAATAAAAGAGATTGTTCATATTGGAAAACCCCTTAAAGGGGTTGTCTCACTACATTGATTCATCTTACCTCAGTCCTGTTTTCTTGGTTTCACTTTGAATTCAGGGGCGTGTTTACTGGCTTCCACTAGGCTACAGTAGAAGCCAGGTCTGTAGCTATAGTAACCAGTGCTGGCAGCCTATCGGGATAGATCAAACAGGTCTGTAGCTATAGCGACCTGAGGAGCTTATGCAGCCCAAACAAGAGGGGATATCTCAGAATAGGTAGGACACTGATAATGGACATATATTGCAAATTGACTTGTTTTTGCAAGATCTTTAACATAAAAAGCAATCCTTGTAGTGAGACAACCCCTTTAAAGAATACTAAGGTGTCAAGTTGGTAATTTAATGAAAAAAATCAAAAGTCTGTTTCATCATTACATTCTTATTAGGCTCATCAGATAGTTTGTTAAACTGCTTTTACTGCTATACATCCTTATCGAAGGGAAATCAGATATCTCTCACACAGCTTTCCTGAGAAGATATCAGTGTCTGCTAGAAGCAAAAAAAGTCAAAGCCTACCTCCATCCCCCAGATGATAGAGGAGAGTTTGGGAATGTGTTATATCAGCTAATGCTTCATACGTACATGCAAATTTATAACTTGTCTCTTGGCAAACCCCAAATTACCAATCATGTAGTAAAAAGAATAGTCATTTGATTAAAAAGAACTATTGGAATGTAATTTACTGTGATTAAATCAGATTCATGTCCTAAACGGAAGGTGTTGGTCATGTTTCTCGAGCTAATAATAATATAATTCGGAGGAGACATTTAATTGGATAAGGAGTGGAACAAAGATAATTTCCACACCTGATTTTATTCATCTTGACAGTGGTGTCGTGCTCTCAAACGCCCGTGGACTATCCGGAGGGGGGCTGACGCCTTACCATCGACTGCATGGTCCTGGAGTGCCCGAATCACTTGGGGCCTGATCAACCCCACAAAAAACAGGTAAGTTCACTGATTTTTATAAAATCCATGACTTATCTTTTTTTTCGGACATTCTAGGGGAAAGCCCTTTTGGTGGTTGTCACCTCCCTTAGGAAAACCTGTGTAAGTGTTCAGGTGTGCCCCAGGGTGTGCTCTGGTACTGTATGCGTATTATATGCGTATACTTTAAACCTTACCAATTAATGCCTCTGTTTTTTTGCTCTGTAAAGTTTACGTGACTGGATAGTGTATTTTCTTTTCGGTATCATATTTCAGTGTAGGTCGGGAGCTGAGTCCTGATGGGAAAAAAAAAAATGAGATATCAGGGTACAGTCCTAATAAAACGACCCAGTAGCGGAAAACCGAAGCCTGTATAAGTTATATACAGTTAATATAAAGGGTTTAGTTGTAGACGATGATCTGAATTCCTGAAGAGAACTGGTTAAAGACAATTGCCAAAGCCTGTTATAGTTATAAACAGACGATCTGAAGAGAAATGGTTAAAGAGTAGCCATAAGGCCTCATTCACACGGTTTATTTTGGCACGGATTGGCGCCGTACTCCGCGCCGGATTTGAGTTTCAGTACGGCGCCAATCCGTCCCTGTCATTACGGTAATCCACTGCTCTCATAGAGAACAGTGGAATCCGTCGCTCCTCCCCGCTCGGCAAATCCGCCGCGGGGGGAGAAAGTGACATTGTCTATGGGGCCGGGAGCAGCGCCCCCGCCGCGCTCCGACCCCGCCCCGTCCCGCCCCTTATTCACGGCGGATTTGTGAGCTCAATTTGTGAGCTCAAATCCATCGGGAATAAGCCGTGTGAACACGGCCTAAGCCTGTTATAGACAGAAGATCTAGGTTTCTGATAAGCCTGTTATAGACAGAAGATCTGGGTTTCTGATAAGCCTGTTATAGACAGAAGATCTGCGTTTTTGATTAGCCTGTTATACAGATGGTATAGACAGATGATAGTTGAGATTAACTGCTGACGAGCAGAAGACATTGATTAGTGTTAGGTATGTTCGGGGCTTAACCTCAACATACACGTGTGTTAATTTGTTCTGTTTTACTTAGTACAACCCTAGTTATGGTCCTAAATATAAGGCCACTGTTCTCACTTATCAAGATCAAACAACAAATCCCTAAACAGGGAGAGAACAAATTAAAATATAACTTTTAATGTATATACCAATAAAAATATAGTGGCGACAAAAACCTCTAATCCAGAGGAATAGGGCAATTAAAACTGTTTCCATCGATAAGGAACGACTGTGTTAACACTATTAACCCCTTTAAGGTAGCAAATTATTTCTCCCTCCCAAAAAACCAGGATTATCGTCCCGAAAAAAAGGCGGTCCCGTCCCCCCCCCCCCCCCGAATATCCTTATAGAAAAGCCCTATTAATCCCTAAAAATTTTGGAACTCCCAACATGTTTCGATTCCCCCCAAAACCAATAGGTTTCTCCTAGGGGATTTTAATTTTAAGGAAAGATATGTCACTAGAAACAAAAAAAGGGTTTCCCCAGCATGCAAATGACAAAAAAAATGAAAGATCAGTTTTTTACTGACACACAAAAAAAGAAATTTCAAAAAAGCCCCAAATGCAAGGAGATTTTTACTGAAAAACCCCGGGAAGGGCATTCGGGAACATTTTCAATGAAGATAATGAAAAAGGGTTTTTGTTCTGACACGGGAAATTTTAAAGATATGAAAGGATAGCTACTTATTGGCCTGTAGGGAATTTCCCTCTGTTTCATTCATTAAGGAAATTTGACGTAATACTGAAAAAAAAAAAAATTTATATCCCAAATTTTAAATTTATTCACAGATAAAACAAGAAGTCCAAAAACCTTTATAGATTTTTCACAGAAAGATGTTTCCCTTAGAGCCATGCCCCATGTTGGGGAATGGGGGGCCAATTCCGCTCTTGCCCCTCTGGTTTTAACAGAGTGAAAACCCTTGCCCAGAAATGCTAGGGCCGGGGCCCGGGAGACGCCGACAGCTGGCCCCCATCAGTTTAAAAGGCCTGGGCCCTGGCCCAAAAAATGACGACCACGGCGCCAGAATATTGAAAGGGGCCGGTGGGAATTTGGGGGTCCATAAGAAACCCTGGTTCCCACGTTTTAAATGTGGTCAGGTTTTAAAAATATTTGCAGTCCTTAAGATACTGAGGAAGTTTAAATTATAAAATCAAAAAACCAAAAAAAACAAAAAAATGCTTGGTTTTAAATTTAAAGCAATGTCCCAATAAATTAGATTGGGGTCATTTAAAAAAATGGCACAAGGTTTCAGGGTGTTGGGGGGACTTAGCAGAATTCTTATAGTGGAGAAAAATAAACAAAAGGGGGAGGGGAGGAAAAAAAGGAAAAAAAAAAAAAAATTGGCGAAAAACCCATGTTATTAAATGTAGCAACTGAAAACAGTTCCCTCATTGAGGCCCATTTGGTTTTGTGAGTGTCTTGAGGGTAAAAATCCAAAAGGGTTTTCCCTCTTTAAAGGGCAATTTCTGATCAAATTTTTGGCCTTTTTTCGATGGCCCGGAATGATTGAACAATTCCAACCCTTTTTAAACCTTTTTAGGGTCCCCTTATGTAAATTCCCAAAACATGACGGGGGAACCCCCCCGTGTCACGCTCATGGGGTTGGGCCCCCCAAGGTCCCCAGATGTTCACATATGCGGCGGCGGAAAGCGGTGGGGAAACTTTTTTTTCCGATGTTTTTTCTTTTCCACAAAAGCCCAATACAATAAGGTACCCCAAACATTTTTTAGTTTTCCCAATTAATTAAAGTTTTTAAAGGGAAAAAAAGTTCTTATTATTCCCTTTGCCAGAGAAAAATTTTGGTTTTTTCCCCCAAAGGGGCTTTCCCAAACAGTCAGAGCATCTAAAACAACCGGGTTGGTTTTTGGGACGGCCACGTTTCAAAATTTTGGGTACGGTGAAGTGGCTTTGGACCCCGTGATCCCTTATGCTCCTACCTTTTCCCATAATTTAAGGGGGTGGGAAATTTACGAAACGATTTTTTTTTGTCGGGATCCAAACTTAAAAAAATGCCAGTGTCCTTGGATGATGCGTTTTAACCGATGGTGCCGATTATCAAAAATTTCCCCATGATTTCGGGGTCAAGGGGTAGGTTGTGTCTTTAATTTTTGGGGGGAAGAAGATCAATTTGGGGGGGGATTTAAATGAATTTTTGGGAAAGCCCCTCCCTAAGAAAGGTCAGGGAACCCCCCCTTTCCAAAAAACGTTTCCTCAAGTCATCAGCCTATCTCCCGGGAACCCCAATCTCAGGGGGAGCAATTTCTCCTGAGGCGCAGGTTTTTGACCCCGAGGGATGCCCCTTTTTAGGGGGAGGGGATGTTTTCTTTCCCAATGCGTTGTGAAATTTACGGGGGTGGGTTTTTGGAAAAAAAGTTGTTTTCAAATTCACCCGATGTTTTTTTCGTTTATGCATTTCATAAAGGAATGGCAGATGATCCAATGCAATTTAAAGGGTGGAATTTTTGCCCTAGATCGGTTTTTCATTAAAAAGCCTTACCATTTCCAAAAATTTTGTTGGGGGTGCCTTTTCCAAATGAAAGAACACTTTATCAATGAATTTTAGTCCAGGGGGTTATTTTCTCAGAGTTTTATAGGGGGATTTTCCCCAAAAAACAAAAGGGACTCCCCCCAGCCGGGGGTAAGGGTTAGCTTTGGAAGGCGTGCAGGAAATTTCCCCTGGGGTTTTTACCCCGTAAATGGTTGGGAAGGGCCTATTGGGAAAAAAAAAAATTTGTTCCTAGTGGTTAAAAAACTCCCAAAAATTTTTACACAAAAATCATTGAAATTTTAAATTTTTAAACCTTGGTACGTAAAAAAAGAATTTTTTTAGCTTCCAGGGGCCCCGATTTGGGGTTGGGGATACTTTTGGGGATAGTGACTAAAAAAATTTTATACTTGTAATTGGTTTTTGATTTAACAAACAGTCCCATCCGGGTTTTAGCAAATCTGTGGGGGTCCCTTTTTGTACGTTGGGGAAAAGAAAAGTACAAAGGGGGATTGTTTTTTATAATTTTATAAAACCCAGTTTTGTGGGGAGGGAGCCCAAACCCTGATTATATTGGACGACCCTTCAAAGGGGTCGTGCCTTTGTGGAACCCTTTTGGGAGACTATAAAATTTGCTATCTGTGGTTGTTGTGGAAAGGGGATAGTTTAAATTCTGCTTTTTTAATTTGGCCCCCAATTTTCCAAAAACCCTGGGTTTTAAAAAAAAGTTTTTAGTTCATTTTGGGGGAAGACCATAGTAGGGGGCCCGAGGGAGGGAAACGGGTTTAAAAAAAAGTATCTCATAACAACTTATGGGGAAAATTTCTATATTTGGGTACGATCCAAACACCAATACATTTCCCCCCCTTTTCAGGGGTTTTTTTTGCATTTGGTGGGATCATTTCCAAAAAATTTTTGTAGCGCTTGGAGTTCAAGTTCAGGCGTTGTTTCTAAATTCCTTTTACTTTCTCAAGATCTTTCAGGGGGATTTTAAGGACAAACAATACATGACGCTCGCCAAAAAGGGTGGGATTTTCGGCCCTTTTTGTTTTAAGTTCGTAAAAGGTCCAAATTTCCCGATATTGTCAATGAAAATTTTCAGATAACCATATAGCAGGGGGTGAACGTCTTCAAACAAATAAGGGGAAAAACCAAGGTTTTCCCTTTCACTCCTTTTTTTTTTCCCTTTGTGGGAAAGAACTTATGCCAGGGGCAAAATTTTTTTGCCAAAAAGAGATGTAGATCACGGGGGGCCAATTAAACTATTAAAAATTAGATGTCGGGGACAAAAAAATCAGTCCCTTAAAACAGTTCACTGTTTTCAACGTCAGTCAAAAATAAGTTTTGCAGGTTTTAAACCTGGGGTCCCCTTTTTATCCAATCTAGGTTCATTTAGATTTGTATGACCCCTTAAATTTTAAACCCTTAGTTCGTATGAGTTTTTTTTAAACCCCCAAAAAAAAAAAAAATTTTTTTGCATTTTCCCTGGGAAACCCCTCCCACCTCTTCCCACCTCTACTCCCTTCGATTGGTTTCTCTGCTCGGGCTCCCCTAGTCAAAAAAAATCAGACTAGTGGAGCTCCGAGAAGAGTTTTTTATAATAAGGGTTCCTCA
The DNA here is from genome assembly GCA_025379985.1 of Phyllomedusa bahiana. Taxonomy (NCBI): domain Eukaryota; kingdom Metazoa; phylum Chordata; class Amphibia; order Anura; family Hylidae; genus Phyllomedusa; species Phyllomedusa bahiana. Next base: position 30,036 of record JAODAL010034876.1, on the reverse strand, counting down.
GGGTTTTTTTCTGAAGGGAAATGAAAATATTTTTAAAAAAAAACCTGGGCCACCGGGGTTTTAAAAAGTGGGAACCAGGTTGCTTTGGGCGCCAATCGAGCCTGGGGCAATATTTTTGGGAGAAGTGGTCGTCATTTCCCGGGGAAAGGGCACGAGGGGGCTTTTTAAACTTTATGCGGGCCCCCAGCTGGGCGGGTCTCCGCCCGGCATCTTTGCTGACAGTTTGTACTCTGTCATTAAAAAGGTGCAAAAAGGGAGCCACCATTCCTAACAGGACTGTGGCTCTAAGGTTAAACCCTTTTTTTGAGTATTATAGGTTTTTGGGGCTTCTTGTTTTTTCTGGGGGGAATGTTTTAATTGGTATTTTATTTTGTTTTTTTTTTTAGTTTTATCGTCATTTCCTTAATGAAGGGAAATTTGAGGGAAGGGAAAACCGGCCCGGGTAAGTAGCTTTTTTGAAAATCTTTAAATTTTCCCGTTCGTACAAAACCCCTTTTGCATTTTCTTCATTGAGATGTTTTTGGGAAAGCCCTTCTGTGGGCAGTACAATCTTTCTTGGGATTGTCTTTGTTGAAAATGCTTTTTTTTTGTGTCAGTACAAAATGAAACTTTCAAATTTTTGGGCCCTTTTCCCTGTGGATTTCAATTTTTTTTACTGGGTGACATATCTTTCCCTTTTATTTATCCCCTGAGGAGATCCTATTGATTAGGGAGGATCGAAACATGTTGGGAGTTTCATTTGTGAGGGATTAATAGGGCTTTTCTAGTAAGGGATAGGTTCGTGACGGGACCGTCCTTTGTTTCGGGACGATAATCCTGGTTTAGGCAGCAGAGTATTAGCTACCTAGGGATTAATAGTGTTATCACAGTCGTTCCTTTATCTATGGTATCAGTTTTAATTGTCTGTTCCTCTGGATTAGAGGTTTTTGTCGCCACTATATTTTTATTGGTATATACATTAAAAGTTATATTTTAATTTGTTCTCTCCCTGTTTAGGGATTTGTTGTTTGATCTGTTTTACTTAGGTAAGAAAAAACTGCATTTAGGGTTAATTTTATATTCAAGCTACATCACTTGTTATCTTTCACACTGAAATTCTGGCAGAGTGTATAACCTTGGCTTCGATTCAAAGCATCTATTAAGGGGGGTTGTAGCTGCTGCTGCGGGCACATTTCTCCCCTCGGCTCTATGGCGTACTGAAAAATTATAGCGCTCAGTCAAAAGGTGCAGTCGAGTAGTTTGATCGAAGAGAAAAATAGTAAAATATATATGAGACTTGAGAGAAAAAGTTAATGATACGCTCTGTGTAACGAGCATAAATCACAGAGATTACACGCTAGTATGTGGGAGACAAGCACTGAAAGAAAATAACGATGTCTTGGCAAAGCATAATTACATTGAAACTGAATGTAAAAAATAAGAAGGATTTGAAGAATGCATATGTATAAGGAGTGAGCTGCCGCCATTCCAAGATGGCGACTTTCAATGTTGGTGGACTGTTGTCATCAAATTCCATTAACGCTGAAAGTTGCGTAGATTGTGGGAGGGAACGTACAACACTGATCACACCTTGTATTACCTCAACTCCTGCCCCTCCCGGTATTCTTCCCTCGGCTCCCATACCAGAACCTCCCATTATTTTCTGTAGCCATTTTTATGAAGTCCAAACATTCTCTGTATCCGGAAAGGCAAAACCAAACCCCGCCCTTACACTTCCTGTGGCCATTTTTGTAGTCCTAAGCAATCCAAAGAACCCGGAAGTTCTGAGTTGAAGTTGAACAGCGGCCATCTTGCTACACCTAACATTCTGACTCCCACCTCTCCTCCGTCCAATTCACTTGTTACTACTAATGTAAACATTGATATGCAACTGATATGTGATAACGTCTTTGCCAGCACACCTGCAACATCACAACAAACACCACCACCAGCCCCGCAATCACTCTACCCTTTTCTCACGGCTTCTAGGACACCCTCCTCCTCCGTAGCCGCTATTTTGACTTTTCAGTGCAAATGGATGAGGTAAGACGTAGGAGGAGGACAAGTTGCCATTAGCCTACAGTGTTGCCAGGACTACATCTGAAAGATCCAAATAAGAAGGACCCAATATTTTTCCCCCTATTGGAGCTCACAGCACACAGACTGCTGACTCTAGGACAGAGATTAAACTGTGATTACAATATACATGCTATTGGAACCTGTTTATAATAACGTAATCTCATAACAATTGAGTTCAGCTGCTGAAACAAAACTATACATAACTACTTGAAGTAGGCCCAGCGAACAAGTTACCATAGCGCTGTCATACCCCTTATTTCTTCTGGCATCCTTTGCGTTCATCCAACCAATGGCATGAGTACAGTCCATAATCTCACCGCCTTATACTTGAGCAGCTAGCCCAATTCTTCCAGTACGTTTTTTTGAAATACGAGGATAGGTGGTACTTACAGACGCTATGGCCAAATGTCTGAAGACTAACGTGGCTCCTCCCCTTACTCAAACCCACAAACTCTCCCAGGACAACTTCACCTTGCTCAGTGTAAAGCCTCAGCTCCATTGCAAAACACCTACACCACATTCCCTCCATCCACCAAGAAACCAGACTCATTCATGGACTTAACCCTAACCTTCTGCAGCTCTCACTACTCTCACCTTCACCTTCTCAGCCACTGATCTTCTCTTTTTCTCTTGCAAGGTTCTACCTTCTCAATCATCGCGCCATGGCCTGTAGCCCCAGAGATCAACCAATCGTACATGCTTTTTGACCAACCTACGAAACAATTCCCAATAATCTACTGACTGGCCAAATGTCGCGAGGATAGGGGGGGCATAGAAAAACCCTATGGCCAATTTTACCGTTGGCATCAGCCAATACAGAGACATATTCTGCCTCTTTGGAAAGATCATACCATGTTGGCCATGCATCAGAGTCACTGGGGATACTTTTGGCCATCGATCAAATCAGCACCTACAAGAAAACACTGTTGAGGACATCAGTCTTACACATCTGGGGAAGAGTTCTGCCGTCGTTTCATTCTTGGAGGCAAAGGAACGCTTGGCTGAATCCTTAGTGAATATCTTCAATTCTACTCAGAAGTCCTACTGAATCCGTGAGAATTCTTTTCTATCACCAAATGTCTGCCTTATTTCACAGGACCAATAGTATTTGACATGAACACTAAAGCCTTCACCAAATCCTCTTCATCAAACCCATTTTGGGACTTTGAAACTATCAGCAGAATATGCAGACGCTATCCGGAAGACAATTTATCTCTCCATTGTCTAGGCACAGTGGTTCTTCTGATGGCTCCGAGTTTACTGAGTCATCCCAACAGTTTATAAGAAGTTTTCTATAGTGACCTATTTTCAAGAGCCCCAACAGGGCTCTATAGCTCAGCCAACAACATACTCTAGACAATCACACAATGCAAGTTTTCCCCCAGGTACACCTACAGACATCCAATCGATATAACGGTTGCGACCTTTCCAGAGCACACACCCTGGCGGACAAGGCACGAACATCAGCAAAACTTGTGTTTTTAGAGACTTGCGGGTGGGGGGGACCGGTCATGCTGTGGAGGCGTTGCAGATAGTGCGCAGGAGGTGTGGGATCAGTGCCGGTGCTGGCTTCAGGCGTCGGGGGGGGGGGGCCCGGAACGGACGAAGCGATGTGAATCTTGCAGGACCGTGAATTGACAGTAGGGCGGGGCTAAGCGCAATACCCGTAGCAAGCATTATAATCAATTTCAGGGACGGGCTCAGTATCGGTCAGTTTTTTGTTCTTCAACCACCAAGATTACAAACCGGAGTACGAAAGGCACAACGCAGACCTCAGTCCTACAATTAAATAAGGGGCCATTTCATTTTGACTCAAATTTACCAAATCTTGAACCAAATGTCATTGTGCCGACACCATAATCCTCAAGATGGGTCAGTCAGTATGCCGGCCCCACCACCCTATGTCCAAACCACAAGACACCTCAGCTATCCAGTACCTCAGCCGATAGGACTAGCCGTGGCAAAAACTATTTCTACCGTTTTAACCAAATCTTCAGAGAACACCACTGTTAGCGTCATAATCTGAATCCAGTGTTGACCGTCAAATCTTCAAATTAATGGCCACCAACTTCCTTTCCTTGTAGACACTGGTGACAGGTCCAGATGCGGTTCTGAAAACTTTCTAACATTCTCACCGGACGTCATACTTTTCTGATTACAATTTCATGCATATGAATGGATGGACAACCAACCCAGAACTCGCTTAACCTACCCTGTGGTGCAATTGGACATCATGGACTCCTGTCCTAAACTAACTTATCTCTCTACTTACCCAACTGAATTCTGGTTGAAGCTGATCTTCTACAAAACCGGAATGGAATGCCTATCTATCAGATATAATTCTTCTGGAATGTAATTGGAACATACAATAACTCCAATTTCACATGAAGCATCTACAATCTCGTTCCGCACGAGCATCACATGGTTTTAAGTATCGCACACAAGTAACACCTCCAAGAGCTTTTGACAAGGTAAACCAGACGTCCTGCAGTTTTGGTCTAAAGGTCCTGATGATGTCGTCAATCTTTCCAGTCCCCTCCCTGTACATGTCTTCTTGAAATAGGGGGATGCTACCAAAAGCCCGCCGCTCGCTAGCCAATCAGAAACATTCCTGCATAAAGGGGTGTTTCTTCATTGCCACTGACAATGATTCTCGACTGCAAATACACCTCGGTTCCCTGTACATACAGAGAAAATGTTATTCAACTCCCTGGTGAATACCTCCAAAAATATACCACTTATTTTGACACATCTGGTACAGGACCATCAGGGTGCATACTCAATGCTGCTCGCGCGTGTGATTAGTATGAATTATACCCTGTGTCCCCTAAAACGCTCATGTTCTTCTCAAGCAACAGATAAACCTTCTGTCAGCTTCCTACTTCAATCTAGTCAATGGTTTCCGCTGACTGAAATGGTCTTCTTCAGTGTCCGATTTACACAAGGAGCTAGATCATATAACCCTTTTAGCATTCAACTTAATCGTAGGATAACTCATGACAACACGATCTGGAACACGTAGGGATTGCTTGAGCAAAGGGCACAATAACTCAACCCTAACCAAGTAATGAACTCATAGCCACGACAGGACAAGATTTAATTGGAGATAATTTCTCGTCTTTGTAGTGTACCTGATTTTTATTTCGAAACTTGGTCATTAAGCAAAGTTCATTAACAATTTAGTTCCATCTTCACAGTAAAAAGTACATGCAATCAAACTGCAAAACGGAATCACTCCCTACGACAGCATACTCCAATGGTGTTCTAAACACACACACACACAATTCACCATTCGGACATTGCATGTCACAACGGGGAACAAAACACCATTACCTTGAAGATTGGGAAATCTAAGCTGTGATGCTCACGAACAATCTAAAACAACTACAAGATTTCTAGGAACGTCACTTTGACTGATCGATCAATGCGAATACCGTATTGCCTCCAGTCTTATTGCAAAGTTTTACACTATTTCTTTAAGGAACATTAAAGTTACAACCAATGAACTCTCACTTTTGAGGCAGGGGACAAGGAGGGTTGTTTGTTCAAACCTGAAAAAAACTTAGTCCCTAACAGAAGGCTCTCGGTGTTTCTGGTGGTAGATTCAGGGCCGGCAGAAACTATTCACCAGACCTTTGAACTTCTTCCTATTTCATGAGAGACTATGGGACTCAAAGCTTCAGTGAAGTATCCTGAATCAAACAAGAAACTATGGAGAGCGTATGTGGAAAATAGTCTACAGCACTAACTTGAGAGTAGAACTTATCATTGAACAATAGGATCCTGGTTTGCACGGACTCCCTACTTGCTCCAAGAGCGTATCAATTGTCTGTGCACAAGATCTTCTTGAATAAACTCACGACATCTATTTTAGTCTCTGGATCAATGTTTTGGCATCTCTACTCAATGATCTACAAGGATCCTGAAACAGTCAGTCAGCAACCTCATCTCACGTAAACAGTAAGCCATCTCTGTATACAATGCCCATTACCTTGGATGCATGAAATATGTCATCATTTGAAGAGATGTACTACTGCGTAAACGGGGGGCCGAGCCACTCTGCATTCCTCTCTCAAGGGGGTAAGATTGAAGGATTGAAGATCAGATCTACCACATTGATGAAGACCATACTGCATCGATGAATACTGAATCAAGACGGTGTCTTGAACAAATCTGGATGTCTGGGGAGTAAACTTCCCATCTATATCCACTGGTACGGGTTCTTGACCATCCAATTGTTGGAAGCCCAGAGGCGGTGATATGATCTCTACTTCACAGATTTGATCCATGAACCGTGAATCGGAACGGATCAAAGGACGATTCCATACAGTATTTAGCTGTGGATACCTTAAGAAACCGTGAAAGGCAGCATCTTTACCTATGAGAAAGGCCAGCCCAAAAAAGCAATTGAGACACTATTGGCTGTAATGTTAAGCTTGTGAAGCTAACGCCAAATCGTAATACACGACAAAGAATAAATATACACGACTACTCCAGCCTACACGAATAGTAGCGGTAGCCCTATGACACTTTGGGAGCCGTTTAAGTTGGGCCCTGCGAACTTTCCATACAGCAAGCTGGAACTCACAACAAGAATCAAGAAGCCATTTTCCTACTCATGATGCATGCTCACCATTACCATCTCAAGTGGCTGTGCCAGGTTATTCTTGAAAAATTAAAACCTACAAGAAGAATAGTACGACAGGTGGGACAAGATGTGAATAGAGACAATCCTTCAGGAGCAACATTGGCTTGCAGAGATAGCCACAGAACACTCATCCCCAGAGGAATTCGAAGCTAAAGCAAAATGAGAGTACATCAGGGTATTAGGTATAGCGACCCTATGCAGCAACCGAAAAGAAAGGAAATGTGATAAGAAAGAAGGACGAAAGTGAGAAGAAAGCAATTAAATAAGTAAGGTTGATAAGAAGAAAGAAGGAAAGAAGAAGGTGAGAAATAGAAAGAAGGGAACGAAAGAAGCAGGAGCAAAAATCAACAGAAGGAAAAAGAAGTGGTGAGATAAATGACAGTAAGGCAAGTCATAAAATCTTATATAATAACAGACAGTGAAGGAAAGAAAATAGAGAGTACCAATAAAGAGATAAGAACCAAGGACAAAGATGCATTTAAACCATGTGTACACTGATTTCAGGACAAATCTCAACACTCCTTGAACAATCCTGAAGAGAAAGGGAAAACAGTTGTGATGAATTGGGAGACCAGAAGATACACCAAGAAGGTATTTCTATAGGAAAGACCAATAACTTTGGTTCTTACCAAGGGCCATTATACTCTGTAGTACAATGGCTCCTGGTACTACTCCTATAGAGGAACTAGCCAGATGATTTCTTCCAATCAACTAAGAACAAGATATACCAAGCACCCAAAACTTCATTTTTCACGAGGCAAGTAGCCGTGCTAGAATGTGAAATAATTGGCACAATAACCATATTGTAACAACCAGGAGGACCTTGATGCCGAAAGGGACGCCCAAAAGAAGGAAGCCTTTGGGTTTTTTTTTTCTTAAACACTAATACCTCTCCAAGGTGAGAAATAACAAGTATGTTACTATGTGGGGAGGATATGTTTTACTCAGGATGCCCTGCAATCTACGCCAGTTTACCAACATGCACTGCCAATCCACCCGTAAGAACTATTGACCTGATATTGATATGCAATTTGGGACATCCCTGAGGTTTATTAAATCATGATCCCAATGGGACCAGCCTTCACTGCAGAAGTAACCAGAGACATTGGAAACTAATATGAGCTGCATCGACCTTGCACACCCTCGACCATCCGAATTAAGCAGGCAAGTGTAAAGAAATTAATGCTACTCTGAAGAACATAAATGCTGAAGCTAGCAAACCAAACATCCGAACCCTGGCCCGAGATCCTACGCGGGCTGGGGCATTGCAGTCTATAGCTGGGGGGGGTGGCGAGGGGGAAAGTATGAGCGGCGCGGCGAGGACAAGAGTCTTCACAGTCTTCACTCCTCAGTATGATAGTATTCTCTGGGGCAGTGACCTCCCCAATATTAAGTGGATGTTTTTGCAAGGGCGAGCAGTAAGTTATGAGTGCAGGGTGACTGATAGTCCTTGGTAATATATGATTAGTGGAGGGGAGGAGGGCATCGGTGTGTGGGTAGGGGAGGGGTGGGTAGATTGCGAAAGGCTAATCTCCATGCAACAGTGTTCTCCTCCATTCCAGACCAGACTCTGATCAAACAGCTACAACCTTGGTGACTTTTGTATGTGGGGTGATATCAGAAACACGTTTAGGTATGTTTCGCCCCACCCATAGATTCATCCGGGCAGGAGCCCATGAATTGAACGGGCATATCAAGAATCTGGTGTCCCCAACCTACAAGTGGAAACTGTGAAGGAGGAAGACCACCCCGGGGTGCATGGTCTTTCACACTGCAAGAAAAGTGTGACTGCAAAAACCAAATAAGGTCATTCATTGAACTTTTCCCTTATTCCTTTCATATGTTGTCATATCTTGATGTGTGTAAAAAATGCAAAGAGGGACAACCAACGGGGGGTGGCCCTGCAAGGGGTGATGGAAATGGGCGGGAGGGGAGAGTGGCTAGGTGTGTACCGTCAGGGTCCTGAATAGGGGGTGGTTGAATCCACTTACGGCGCGCGCATGATAATAATGGCAACAAAGGGATATGAACTGGGTAAATTACATTCAATTATAATCAACCGAGGATTGATAAGTTACACCCGGGAGATGCCTTACTGGAGTAGGAGAACAGCTGGTAGACAATGGTAATCGCCACCTGCTGGGGCAGGGATGGCATAGTAGGCTTCCAGATATCATGAGATTATGAGACCAGATACCATGTAAACAATCCACATGATGCCTCTGCCAGGACTGTGCGATCTGAGGTGTCACGGGCTGCGGGTCGGGGTGCGGGAGGGGGTGGGTCAACAGTCATCCTTACCATCAAAAGGCACTGCGAGGAGGAGCCAAGCGGTTTACTTTTTTTTTTTAGACGCCCTTGGAGCAAGCTGTCAGGTGGTTCATGAGGTGGGTTCAACGGACCCATGTTCAAATACCTTCTGTCTTAGAAGAGTGAACCTTTACCATTCCTTTTCTTCATTTCTTATAGGGAAGACAATCAATCAATCAATTTCCCCGCTCTAGGGGAACGATTAAACATATTTATGATAGTTTTTATAGAGGTGACTGTACCATTTTAAAGTTTAAGGAAGAAAACATCAAAAGTCTGTTTTATTCGGGGGGGAGGAGGGGGGAGATGGGGATATGGGGGGCAAGAGCGATAAATTAAGCTCAACAAGATAAAGTTTTGTTAAGAAACTGCATTAACTACTGCTAACATCCAAATACGATTGGAGTACAGATTATATCACTCATCACAATCTATTACCTATGGAAGCAGAAACATATGTCCAATCTAGAAAGCTAAGAAAGACAGGCCTACCGCCTCATCCCCACCAGAATGATAGAGGAGAGTTGCGGAAATGTGTCATATCAGCTAAAATGCTCTCAATACGTACTTGCAAATTTTATAAACATGTCTCTTGGCTACCACCAATTAACAACAATCATTCGTAGTGAAAAGAATAGTCATATTGATTAAAAAGTTCTATGGAATTAATTTAACTGATGATTAAATCAGAATTCTGTCACTATAACTGAAAGTGTTTGGTATGTATCTTCGAGCTTCCTGGCTGCCGGCAGCAATAATAATAATATTAATTTATTCGGAGGAGGCATTTAATTGATAAGGTAAGAGTGGAACAAAGAAAATTTCCCACACCTGATTTTTAATCATCTTTGACACAGGATGTATAATTGTGCTCTGGGATAAGATGCTCCTCCAACAGATTCTGTGGTTATCAATTAAGGTGGTCATACGTATGAGTGGTGGTTGAATGCCTAGATTTTAATGGGACCAACTATTATGAATGTGGGTCTTCCAACTCTCCTCCATACGTCAGACGGTCGACAGAGAGAAGGATCAAGACGTTAACTTCAACTGTCCTCTGATGCTTTGTATCTTCGTAAAGGACAAAGATAAGCCAGCCATGGAAGAATCTGGCAGCTTACTCTTCTCTTTTCATGACATAGTTGTTGGCCAATTTAGCATCTTATGTGTGTGGACTAGCTTTTTATTACATATGGTACCATGATCCATCATAAATCATCTTTTTACACAAACATTTGGCCAAATATCTATATATCTGTAAGAAAACAGAAGTATGTAATAGCTCTAGGATATATGATTTTTTCATTAAGTAAACTCATGCTGGGGTTAGCCATATTTAATTGAAAAAAAGGATGCAAAAACAAACTGGCCCAGAGAACCCAGTGGCCTTCAGACACCTCCATCACATGTGGAGCATAGTGACCATTTGGGCTGCCCCTCTTGATGATGGTGAAATAAAACTTCCGTAATACAAGTTGGGGTTAAAAAAGTATCCACTTCATGAAGGAAGCAAAAGGTTTAGACCATGACGGAAGACCTTTGTACTCCTTTTATGGGGATTTTTCTCGTTCTTATCTAGACAGACTTCCTAATAATTGAATCTTCTGACCTGTTGCAGATTTATTCTACTCTTTTTGGTCTAAAACATCAGCAAAGCCTTTCTCCGGATGTTCCTAAACAATTTCTAATCTAATTTTACTCTCCCTTAAGAGAAAACTCCTATTTATTAACTTATATCAGTAGGTTAGGTCAATGTGCTATATCTCACACTATTTTACTGACAGTGTAGAGTTCAAAGAAGTTCAGAGTCAACTTCTCAAAATCTATGAAGTGCTACATTAAAAACCCCATAAGATTTTTTTTTTTTGTGTAGGACGCCTGTCAAAGATAATTATCAGTAGGATATTTTCACAGTAATTATTATGTCACTTATCCAAAACTAACAGTAGCTGGAAACTTCAACGCACCAAACTGCCCACACCAGAACAACAAGCAAAGATTTCTCAAAATATCCTTTGTAGATAATATAGAAAAAAGTCCCTCTATTCCATTTAAGGATGGTAAAAAAAAAACATGGTTAATGCTGAATTTATATCTCAGTTATTAATACCTTAAAAATGTAGTTGGTTTTGCCATTGGAAATGGCAGTAAAATTGTGTCCATATTTTTTCATCAGTGTAGCTGTGTGAGGTCTTGTATGACGTTCCAGGGATGATTAGTAAGGGTTCTTGAGAATAATAAGAGTCTGCTTTTTTACCCAAAACACAGCTACTTTCTTCAAGCTCAAAGATTCCATGTCATACTTGGATGAATTTCCTCTTTAAATTTCCTTTGCTAAGTAACAGAGTAACCTTATACATGCAGATAAGGAATGTTTCATTCATATAACACCAATATCTTGCACGTCAATCAAGAGGCTACGTGTAAGAAAGTTTGTAGTTTTCACAAACTTCCTCAAGTGACCACCAGGAACATACACCATCATCTACTGTATTTATATGTACCCAAAAGAGGTTACTGGTTTCTAGGGAATCACATCCTGTCTGGCTGTTCCGAAAGGTTTAATAACTTTGAGCAAGTTCCACAATTTTTTTGGCACATTTTTGCATATATTTAAGAGCACAGCAAGCTTATGTCCTTCATAAGAAGCTCCTCATTGACTTCTAAGCTTTTGTATCTCCTTGACGATATGAAGACCTTGTATATGTTAAACAATGCTATATAATACATAAACAATCCAAAATTAATGGATAAGTATTCTAAATACTTGCGGCAAAATGCTAGAAAAGGTCCATATATGCTTCATTAATTCACAGTTCATAGGATGGCAGTGTAAAGCTTAAGGGTGGCATGTCAGATTTCGGCTGCACCATTTTTTGGTATATTTTGCCCCAAAAAACTGTTGCAGCCTTATTCTACATATGTATGAACAGCCGTACACAAAAACTAGACACAGTTTGCACCAAGCACAACACATTTGAATGCTCCTAAGTAGTGTTGAGCAAACAGTAAAATGTTCTAGTGCTATTAGAACCTCAAACTTTTGTGAGTTCGGTTTGAAGTTCTATTGAAACTCGAACTCAAACTTTGAACCCCGTTAAAGTCTATGGGAGAAGATGTTCTGGTTAATTTTTATATCTATACTGGTAGGAGAAGATGGAATTACCATTCATAACAGTAAACTGGATACGTGGATACGTGGAACAACGTAGTGATGAAAACATTTGGCTCTGAGAGTGACAGAAAAAAATTGAGAAGCTAAAATATTTCATTCCTTTCAATGGCTAACTGAAAAGATGAGGACAGCGTGCAAGCAGGGACATAGCTATAGGAGGTGCACCGGTAGCAGCTGCTATGGGAACTGGCATCCTGAGGGGGCCTAAAAACCCCTTTGAAACATAGGAGATTTGGAGACGTTGTGTTATACAATTACTGAACCCCCAAAACTACAAAAACTGAACTTTTGGGCACTGAGTATGATTTAGCAAATCCAAGCACTCTATATAATATATATCCATGTATACGAAAATTAGGTGTTATTTGAGCCTGCAAATGTCACAAAATAACAGCTTCTGGGTGTGGGAAAGATGCAGCCAGCCATACCAAACTCCCTAACTATTGATGTATATGGAGAGGAAAATGCTATCTAACTAAGAGCACTCTGTACAGTACAGAGAGTGAGCTGAAAATGGCGTTCAGAAGGCAATACAGTGAAATATATATAACAAGGTCATGTGATTTTAGCAGCCAATGAGAGCTTTACACCTTAGTGATGACGTTTTTGACACTTCTCTGTGCTCTGTATTGATCCAATGGCCGGCAAAAAGGCAGAAAGCCACTGAAAACTAAACTGAAAATGGCGTGTTGAACTAGAACTTTACTCGAACGAACAGTAAAATGTTCTGTTCGGTTCGAGTGTACAGCACCCTGGAATCAATGGCGCTCTAAAATAAATAATAATAATATAAAGCATAGTTATCCTTAAAGGAGTTTTGCAAGGAAGCGAGTTACTTACCTCCTTATCAGCACAGAGGAAAATATAAACAAACCATGCTGAGTCATGAAGCTGCAGGGGTGAGAGGGAGGGGGTGAGCAAGGAGTGAGGAATAAGGGAGCATCTCAAAAGTTAACTTAAATAATAACTTTACAACAGTGGATTATCTATACAGCAGACACAGGCTCATACACTGCACTTTCTCCACAGCCCCTTTAAAGCTCATTCATCTTCCCTGTCATCAGATAAGAAGTGTTTCACACAAGCATGGACAGATCAACTCCTGTCAGCTCCTCTGGTCTGTCTAATGTAAACTTTCAGATAACTAAGGGGGACTGAGCAATGCTGTAGATTTCACAGGCTTCACGTTTTGTGATCACATATATTTAGAAAAGTGATTAAATATCCATTTTGGAGGATCCCACGTCAACATTACATCGTGGCAAAACCCCTTTAAGTACCAAAATAGTCATCCAAAAAAAAATACTGTAGCTAAGAACCGACTTCTGTTTTACAATTTTTTTTCACTGAGCGAAATTGGGGATAAAGAAATAAATTTAAAAATCCATATTGCCTCCTTATGGAGTAAAAGGTCCCTTTGAAGTTCGGAGGTGGCTTAAGCAGTTTTGATCAGAAATGTGAACCTCAAGTTTTTTCATGTATTCCAGATAGCAGAAATGCTTTTCCAAAAGTTCCTATGTCCCCTTTGATAGCTTCTTTAGTTGATAGTGTGCTACTGATATTGTAATGTCTCTGCATTGAATCAATGGCCGGCAAAAGTGAAGAAAGCCACTGAAAACTAAACTGAAGATGGTGTGTCGAAATAGAACTAGAACTTTACTCGAACGAACAGTAAAATGTTCTGTTCGGTTCGAGTTCTAAAAATTCGAGAGGTTGTACTAGAACTTATTTTTTCTAGAACAGTTCGATCAGCACTATTCCTAAGTTATTCTCCTAAAACATGCTATGCTTTACTATACAAGGCATACCACATGCCAAATTTATGAACCTACATATGACAGGTTCATATATTCGGGCGCACTGTACACTCATTTAATGCATTTTATAACTGGTGTGGCGGCGGCTCTTTACTGACATGTCGCCCTAAGTCCATTTCAGTAGCTAGAGAATGTGACAGAACAGGCAGCAGCCCCCATACCTGGGAGCAATGTTTATAATATTATAAGGCGTAGATATCCTTAAGTACCATTAGTCATCCAAAAAAAAATACTGTAGCTAAGAACCGACTTCTGTTTTACAAATTTTTCATTGAGCGCAACTGGGGGTAAAGAGTTCAATTTAAAAATCTACATTGCCTCCTTATGGCGTAAGCGTGTGGTAAGTAGTGACCGGTCAGGTATGTGCACCTCTTTGAGAATGCACCAGCGTAACTCAGCCACTTCATGTAATGGAAATGATGTGCTACAGAACTCTCACAAAAATTTTGGAACGGAGGAGGAGCAGTTACTAAGGTTTGGGAAGACATTGCATTTTCTACTTTCTGCTTATAGGTACGTATCACTGAACGATGTTCCAAGAGGGGCACTTTAATACCTCTACTTGCCTATCCAATATAAAGCTTAACACAGGGGCATTTCAGTGATAAATGACATGTTTGCTGTCACATGTATGAAATCCTCTAACTTTTATTTTAATGCCTTTGGATGGATATCTTTGGTCCTTTTAAGATCAGGGTACAATTGAAACAATTGAGACACGGATATGTTCTACATCAGTCAGAAGCCAATTTGCTCTGTCTCATTCCAATAGGAACCTTTAAATACACAGACCTTCTCTAGTGTTTCGCCACAAGTATTAATAATATTCATTCGTTCTTTTAGAATTGTTTATATATTAATAAATAGTAACTGTTTAACATATACAAAGTCTTTGTACAATCAATGAGATATAGAACTTTGAGCTAGTTCCTAAAAGGTTCATATTCTTATAAATTGCAGCATTTGAAACTTTGCAGCTGGACGCTTTTCCTTTTCTAGACAAGAGTTCCCGGCTCAACTAATCTGAGCTTCCACAACACACTGGTTGTGGGGAATAAATTATGGTATTTCTCACATTGTCCCTGTTTAAAAGAAATCAATGTAATCCAGAGATATAATAAATAGTTTCTTACATTCAGTATCAAAGCAATCTGATGATTAGGCTGCGTCCATACGACACTGGTCAAAATACTAGTTGGATTTGGAATCTGAAAACCACATCATCTGAAGAGCATTTTCACCTGTCTTTCAATGTGAATTTTGTTTGTTTTTTTTTTTCTGTCAGATTTGCAGTCAGAATTCAATTAATCTCTATGGGGTCTTGGACGTGGATCCGACATAAAATAAACATTAATGAACATGTTCTAAGTTCTATGCAAAAATGGCATTTTTGCAATCTGACCTATTAAAAATCCAAGTCGTGTGAACAACAACTTAGATTTTTGATTGAGGTCTATGGAGATGCTTATACAGACAGTTAAAGCATCACATCTAAATGGGCACTTACACATCTTGGAAAAGGGAAAAACCTTTCACACATGGAAGTGACCAGCAGAGCATTCACTGTGCCACCCCTCCTTCTGCTACTTTCCTCAATCTGTCTTTCTTCAGGACTAAGAAAACAGGTCATACTTCAGGACAATAGGGCAACCATGAAAAAAGTCCAGATGATCAGCACCGGGCCGTAGAAAAAGGAGGAACTTTATTTAGAAAAAGACTGCCAATACAAAGCGGCATAAAAACCACAGCAAACAAAAGCCAGCAGGCGGATCAGAGAGACATGAAAGACACGGACGCTGACATGTTTCGGGCGGTAGCCCTTAGTCGTAGCCTCCACGTTGTACAATAGGGCAACCATACCTGTGTACAAGTTTAGAAGTGCTCTAAAGCCTGCACTTGGATTACTGCAAGGCTTATTGATACTATAACAACTGGTGAAATTTCTGCACCAAATCAGCACAGAAAATTTAACCAACCTTGAAAAACAAAACTGGTTGGACTTTTAGAAAGAACAATATCTAAATTTTAACCTTAATCTAGGTCAAGGGCACACCTAGAAATTTTACTTGGGGAAGGGCCAAAAAAATTATAGTAATGTATCTTCATCCATCTTTTTGAGATTTTATGTGCTAATTTTAGAGATGGGTGAATTGATTCTAACGAAGTGGAATTCATTTAGAATTTCAGGAAAACTTTGATTCTGAACGAAGTCGAAGTTTGGGGTGATTCGCGGGAACGAAGCGTGTTTTTGATTGATAAAATGGCTGCGAGCACATGGCGTTACATGGGGCAAAGAAGTCTGGGAGGAAGAAAGGCGTAGCCTATATGACATGTGCAGAGCTGACGCCAATCAGAGACCGGCGGGATTCTGTGACGTCACCGCACTATATAAGTCCGGGCGCGACGCTGGCTGCTCACACTCCTCTCACTGTGCTGTGTAGGGAAGGTGTTGCCGCTGCTGCTTATGATATCTCATACTAAAGAACTCACTTTTATACAGCGATTTTTTGGGTGGTGTCACAGCTTGTCTCAGAGACTGCTTCTCTTACGTTCAAATTCTGATTAATGCTATCTGCTCAGTTCTTGAGCACATTGAATATCCAAGGGTTATCTAAGCCTGTTGTTGTTGTATTTAGTTAAAGAAACAGCGTTTGTACAATCCAAATACCACTTAATTTTTGGTTGCTCATTTAGTTTGCGCAATTTAGATCCAGAGGTTATTTAAGCGTTGTTCTGCTGGTGTGGTCACTAAAAGAAACGTTCTTTTTCACCGCCAAAGAAGAAATTTTGCCTGTAGCATAATTCCTATCCGAAGGTTAATTACAAGTTTTTCTGTTGTAGTGTCCGTAAAATACACGCTGTTTTAACACACTACAAAGCTGGTAATTGTTGGCAGCACATTTCTTTTTCGCAATTGACATCCCAGGGTTAACTAAGTATTTTTCTGCAGTTGTACTCAGTAAAAGAAACGTTCTTTTTCACCGCCAAAGAAGAAATTCTGTAGCATAATTCATATCCGAAGGTTAATTAAGCCTGTTTGTGCTTTTATATTCAGTAAAATACACAGTGTTTTTAAACGGCACATACAAGTAAATTTTTCCTGCCCATTTGTGGAGCGCAATTTATATCCAAGGGTTACTCAAGCTTGTTAGTGGGTTCATTTGGAGTCAAATACAGGGTGTGTATTTATCATATACAGATATCTTCATCAGTGTCTGTACATTTTAGAACAAACAGTATGTCAGACAGAGAGGTGGCAGGCTCTTCACATGCGAGTGGCAGTGGCACAAACATTCCTGGAGCAGGCCCAGGTCGCAGCACAGCAAGGGGACGTCGCAGCAGGGGTCACTCGGTGAGGCCAGAACTGACGGTGTCATCTAATGGCCGTGTGTTGACCAGCAACCCAAGAGTTCTTGATTGGTTGACTAGGTCATCCACTTCCTCCCAAATGATATCTGACAACCCCAGCCAAGAGTCGGTGGGAACGACAGACACAACCCTTAGTTGGCATGGCCCGGGAGCGGCCCTCATCTGTCCTCAACCCGCCTCTGTCCCATCCGGTTCCGTTAGCCAGAGATCTACTATGTGGTCTGGGCTCAGCGCCACTATATAGCGAGGATGAACAATTTGAGGAGGGCAGTCAGCAGCTACTTGGCAGCGAAGAAATGGGGCCAATATCCCCTGCTTCTTGCAGTAGGCGGCAAAGTATAGATGCGGAGAGTGGCATGGGAGGTCATGTTGTAAAGGGCCAGCCTCTGCATACCAAGACCGGTGATGAGGACAGCAGTGACAATGAAACACAAATCGATGATGATGTAGCCGACCGCACTTGGGAGCCGGGTGAAGCAAGGGCTTCATCATTGTCAGGAAAAGAGGGCGTCAGCTGACGCGTCAGGCAGCGGTGCCGCCAGCAAGTGGGTTGTGTGGCCATGAGTCAACAGGGTAGCAGCCGTGTGAGGTCAGGAGCCAATCGGCCACGGGGTAAAAAACCCGCTTCGCAGGTCCAAGAAAGTAGCGGCTCAGGGACTCAGTGAGGCAGCAGCGGCAGTAGTCACTCAGAGCGGAGCGTTGGCGGTAAAATCCGATACTCGGCGGTGTGGCAGTTCTTTGCTAAGATATCGGAGGAGCCGAACATGGGTATATGTAGAATCTGTGGGCAGAAAGTGAAGCATGGCCAGGGAGCTAACATTGGCACCACAGCCCTGCGTCAACACATGCAGCGTCACCATCCGGTGGCCTGGGAGAAATGTGGCTCAGATGTTGTGGTCTATCCAGCCGCTGCAGCAACAGCAGCAACAGCGCCCAGTGGCACGCATGCCATTGCAGCCAGTCAAGGCTCCACCACCTCTGCAGAAGGGAGTTGTTTCTCTTTGCCATCATCTCTCGGTCCAGATGCACTCTGCCACCCCAGTTAGAAGATACGCTGGACTACTGGGCAGCCAAACCGGATGTGTGGCTGCAACTTGCCGAGTTTGCAGTGGAGAAGCTGTCCTGCCCGGCCAGTAGTGTGGCATCAGAGCAGGTGTTCAGTGCGGCGGGGGCCATCGTTACCCCAAGGAGAACCCGCTTGTCCACAGGAAATGTGGAACGACTGAACTTTGTCAAGATGAATCAAGGGTGGATCGGCCAGGATTTCCACACACCAATGCCTTAGGCGTCAGATTACATCACCCGTCTGATGCCACACATCTGCTGACAGTTTCTCCATCTGCCACCAACCATCTTTACCAGGGACTGGTATTGCCACCCACCTCCACACTGTGTCATTGTGCCACTCTATGACCTCATGCTGCTGTTGCTGTTGTTGCTCCTGCCATCACCTCCACACTCTGTTATTGTGCCACTCTGTGGCCTACTCCTGTTTTTGCCACCTCCAGAATGTCCTTGTGCCACTGTCTGACCTCATGCTGCTGCTGTGGCAGCTGCCGTGCCCTCCACACTGTCATTGTGCCAGTCTGTGGCCTACTCCTGTTTTTGCCACCTCCAGAATGTCATTGTGCCACTCTCTGACCTCATGCTGCTGTGGCTGCCGCCGTCACCTCCACACTCTGTCACTAATGTTGGCACCTGAGCTCTCAGCTTGTTTTTTTCCAGCTTTCGCTGCCATGACTTTATCAGGCTACATTCCCCTTCAGTTCTTTGGTCAGTTTTGCCCTCTTAAGTGCCCAGGGAATTTTATAGTGAAGCGATTCTAAGAGCGGCGGCAGTCATGTGCGTGTCATACTAAAACACAACATTGTATGAAGACCAAACCAAGCTCCCTCTGCATATTTAAGCATGGCACAACGTTCTACAGCACCCTGCAGGCTCTGTGCAGCCTGGAAATAGCTGTTTTTAATGCGATTCGTCCTGAAGTAATTCAGACCGAAACTAATTTTGTTGGAAAATTCGGCGATGTCACCGAATCAAATTTTTGAGAAATTCGCCCATCTCTAGCTAATTTGCCTCTTTTCTGTGTTGTATGTAGTCTCCCTTCTCTGCAGCTCAGTAGGAGCATTTCCTGATTGAAAGCTTTTTCCCTTGTCCTATAAAACTATAAGCTTTATCGATATTTGCTGTGCTTTGTCTATCTTCTTCCATCTCAATACATGCCCCCTGTTTACTCCATCATGTTCAAAGCCTTAGGGGACAGGTCCAAAGGGGTGTGGCATCAAAGCGTTATTTGATAAATGCCACACCCCTTTGGTCACTTAATCTCCAGGGCTCCACACAGAGCTGTTTCTTTTTTGCGGAGATGTAGAACTTCTGAGCCTCATGTCATCAGACAGCTGAGGTAGAACTCCAGGAAACCTACAGGACATTTTATGCAAGTACTTTACAAAAGATTACTTACCACCTTGCAACTGATTAGGAACTTATATTGCCCACAACGAGTTCTGGAAACTTTTCTAATTCTTGAGCAGTCAGTTTTCCCCTAGTTTGGAGCCTTTCAAGACCTTTTCATTAGATTAGTGATAAAAAAAATTGTTAAAATCAGATTTTCTGTTTGAGCACTGAAACCTTTCCTCCTGTTATATATTCTGTTCCATACTTATACCCTAAGGCTATGTTCACACGGCTTAAAATGGGACGTATTTCAGTCCGTAATTACGCGCCGTATTGCGCGAATTACGGCTGGAATACGTCCCAGTCATTACGGTAATCCACTTTCCATAGAAATATGGTTTACGTCTCCTCCCCCTGCTGGGCGAATACCTGGGGGGGGAGTAGGTGAAATGTGAATTCCCAGCGGCGTAACCCTGTGGTAATAAAGTCTAGGGGGCCAGAAGGGGTGCCGACCCCCGCTCCCCAACCCCCCGCCCCACACACGTACTTGCGGGGGTAATTCCCCGCAAATAAGCCGTGGAATTTTGCCTAAATAGAAAATCCTTCCTGTGTCACAAAGCTATGACCTGATATCTATCAATAGTATCTGCTACTACTCGGATGTATGTGGGTCTGGTGGGGCAGATGCCCTGGATGCCAGAAAAGGGTGTAGGAGGGGGAAACAAGACATATGAAAAAGCCACTCTGCCTTGGCCTTGGTTGCCACAACTCCAGGTCTACATGAAGGAAAAATGAGACCTGTGAAATTACAGCACAGAAACAGGATGGGAGCCAGGAGTTATGTCATAGCTGTAATCTGTATAATATTAATCATAGATCTGACTACAAGAAAATGCTTCACTTAATTATTAAGCAATGTAACAAATGGCATTGAAGATAAATTCATTCTGTGTGATGGATGGACATGTGGCAGAGATTACACTGTAACAAATGCATGGAAGTACAAAAAAAATTTTTGGGTACATTGCATCTGGATGTACTTTAACTTCCAGCACTTTCTTTTATCTATAAACACTATATTAAAAGCATTTGAACCCTATCATGTGATTTTATATTCCTGTTCAGTACGTTTCTGTCCTTTATTTGAAGTGTGTTCCTCGCATTTTTTCTTTTTATCAATAATTTGCTTTTGGGCTTCAGATATAATCACCATCTGTAGATTCACTACATAAACGCGTGGGCTGCCTAATTTAAAAAAAAAAATATCAGGAAATTTTAAGTTAATACGGAGGGTTTCTTCTATAGGGCTTCCATCATCAAGCAAGAATGGAACGGGCTGCAAAGAGAATATACGACTTTGGAGATCCCAGCACTTCCATGAATTACATGCAGAGCAGACTGAATTTAGTAGGAGTGAGTAATGCTTCATTTATCCTGCAGGGTGTTACGGGTAGCGGCACAGCCCGACATGGTGGCTGCGGGTGCACCCATGTCCCCTCTCCCCGCACACTGTCGGGGAAGGGTGGAACCGTGTCCTACATGTCGGGCTGCAGGCGCACTCGTTCTTCTGGCAGGTACTCACCTAGTCGTGCTCCTGCTCAACCCAGTGATCAGGCAGTATCCGTCTAAGAAAAATGGATTGTCCAAAGAAAACAATGACTGTATGAGAAATTTAAAGGGGTATTCTGATCTCAACCACCCAATATCTATCTACCTGCCCTAGCAGCGGAAGCAGAGAGGTGAACACACATGCCTGGCTCACTCCATTTACCTCTTTGGAAGTCCTAAATATAGCTGAGCATACTTGAGCATAGCAGAAGTAGGACATGGCGTCAAGGAGCAAAATTGGAATACCCCTTTAACCCTTTGAAAATGCAGCTATTTCTGGAATTTTATTTTTGGTTTCTCTCGACTGCCTTCCAAGAGCCATAACTTTGGTATGTTTCCATCTACATAGGCATATTAGGGCTGTATTTTTATTTTTTTATTTGTTTTTGTGGCACAAGATGTACTTTTTAATGGTACCATTTACCATACCATATAATGTACTAGGAAATCCCACAAAAATTATTTGGGGGATGGAACGTGAAAAAAAAAGCAGTTGTGCCATTTTTGTAGTGGGTTTCATTTTATGGAGTTCACCGTTCAGTATAAATTATTTTATATAATATTTATATTTATATATATAATATATATATTATATATATTTTTATATTTTATATATTTTTTTATATAATATATAAATATATATATATTTATATAAAAATATATATATACTTTAGATTTGATGACTCCAGTGATATCAAATTTATATAGTTCTCATTATGTTGTACTACTTTTTTTCTGTGACCAATACATTTTTCAATTTTCCTTCGGTAGAGCTGTATGATGGTTCCCTATTTTTCAAGTTGAGGCCTAGTTTTTATCAGTACCAATTGAGAGTACATGTGACTTTTTATCTTTTTTATTCTGGTAAGCGGGGCGACTAAAATACCACAATTTTGGTGATAGTTTTTTTGGTTTGTTTGTTTGTTTTTTTTAAAGCAGTCACCATAAAGGTTAAATAATGTTATATTTAAATTATAGACTTTTACCCATGTGGCAATACCAAGTATGCTAAACTTTTTTTATTTTTTTTAGCTGTAAAATGGCAAAAGTGGAGTATTTTGAACTTTTTGATATTTATTCTTTTTTTTATAAAAAAGAGCTTTTTTTTTTTTTTACTACAACATTTATTCCCTTAGAGAACTTGAATGTGCAATTTACTGCAGTACTAATATACGCAAACAGTTTATAAACTGCATAGTTTTACAAATACTGCCACCCATGGTCCAAAACCCCAAAATCAATTTTTGGCAACCCCCAAAAAAATAGCCTTTTTTATCCATGACAACATAAATAATATATAATAAAATGTTGCATATTTGAATTCAGGAGCTTTACAGGCTACTATGGCCTGTATGATGAGCTGTGAGGAACCGGGTCTGTAGTTTAAAGAGACGACTCGGCAGCCTATCGGGAGAGAAAAAAACGGGGTCTTAACTTAGTAACCTGAGATGCTGGTCAGCCCATAAAAAGGGGGGATATCTAGAATAGGTAGGACACATATTGCAAAGTGACTTGTTTTTTCAAGATCTTGAATGTAAAAAGTAATCCTTTTAGTGAGACAACCCCTTTAACAAAATTAAAGGAAAATGGGGAACCCCTTTTATTTACCTAATAAAAAAAATGATCAGTTTGGTATCTCCCAAAAAATGAATACAAATTATCCAGAGGGAAACTTTACAAGTTATAGTTTATGACCAGTTGGAAAGCATTACAAAATGCTCCACTTTTAATGTGGTTAAGTCAATCTTGTCTATCTCTTGCCTGACAAAATGTCAGAATCTGATCCAACTTTACTTATGAACTGCCGAGAAACAAATTATTGATTCCACAATCCCACTGTCATGACTCAGTTGACTGTGCTAGAAATTTAGATTTATACTTTTTATAATATATATTTATCTCTTTCCTTTATCTGCTTCAACTTATTCCCCATTTGAAAATATTTGATCCCTTGTCATTTAAAGCTGCTGATATCATCTTGCCTTTCTGTCCTAATTCAAATATCTCAACTGAAAACCCATTTGTTTTTCCCACAGTATTTTTCTCTATATAGAAAATGTAAAGCTAAGTCTATAAAAATTTTATTTTATATCAGAGAATCCCTAGGCTGGAGTTCAGTAAAATCAGATCATTGCTGATATGCCATTCACCAATATGTCTGTTAGTTTTGTGTGATTCACAAAAATAATATTACACAAAGTGATTTTTTTTAATATTCTATATGGCCAGTAGAAGTTAGGAGCCTCTTACAAATCACTGTAGATATAATATACTTGATCCTGGTTGTGCAATGAAGTTAGGGAGCCATTCACACATGGTGTTATGCACCAGGTCCTGGATATCTGTCATGGCACTATAACTGAAGGTACCCCAAGGATACTGTGGTCTACCATACTTTTGTATCCTGGCCAAAAAGAGAGCAAACATAGTCCATATAGGACAGTGTTTCCTCTGTTCATCCCTTAGGGGTTGTAGCACTTATGTTGCGGTATCTGCCGTGGTTCTTTTTCGTGTGGCCAATATTATTTTTCAGCACTACCTTAACTCTCTTGGGCATGAGGTTCACTAAAGCTTCACTGGTTGCCATTGGAATCTCTTCCACTATCCATGATGACATAATGGAGCTGGTGGATCTTAGAGACCTTCAGCTCCTCCTCCTTCCATTTGAGGATGCCCAACAGATGCTCAATAGAGTTTAGGTTGGGAGACATTTTTGGCCACTCCAGCCCCTTTAGCCTCAATTTCTTTAGTGAGACAGTGGTTGTCTAGGAGGTGTGTTTGGGGTCGTTTTCATGTTGGAATACTACACTGTGGCCCAGTTTCTGAAGGGAAGGGTTCATTCTCTGCTTAACAGTACATGTTGGCAATTATGGTTCCCTCAATGAACTATAGCTCCCCACAGCTGGCAGCACTCATGCAGCCCCAAACCATGACACTGTAGGCAAGACATACTTTCCTTTGTACTCCTCACCTGGTTGCTGCCACACACGCTTGACACCATCTTAAACCAAATAGGTTTATCTTGGTCTCATCAGAACATGGACATGGTTTGAGTAATCCATGTCCTTAGTCTGTTTGTCTTCAGCAAACTGTTTGCTGGTTTTCTTGTGCATCATCAAGAAGAGACTTTCTTCTAGAATGACAGACCAATTTGATACAGTGTGCAGTGCACAGTATGAACACTGACAGGCTGACCCCCCACCCTTTTAACCTCTGCAGCAATGCTGACAGTGCTCGTATGTCTATTATCAAAAGACAATATCTCTAGATATAACACTGAGCACGTGCACTCAACTTCTTTGGTTGACCATGCCAAGGCTTATTCTGAGTGGATCTTGTTAAATCACTGCATGGCCTTAGCCACCATGCTGCAGCCCAGCTTCAGGGTGTTGGCAATCTTCTTACTGTATAGCCTAGAAAATCTTTATGTAGAGCAACAATTCTTTTTTCAGATCCTTAGAGAGTTCTTTGCCATGAGGAGCCACGTTGAAGTTCTAGTGACCAGAATGAGAGAGTGTGAGAGGGATAACACCAAATTTAACACACCTGCTCCAAATGCTCACTAATGAGTCACATGACACTGTGGAGAGAAAATGGAAAGTTTGGTTCAATTTGTCTGTTTTCACTTAGGGGTGTACTCCCTTTTTTGCCTGTGGTTTAGGTATTAATGGCTGTGTGTTGAGTTATTTTGAGGACACACCAAATTTGCTCTGTTTTTCAAGCTGCACACTAACTACTTTACATTGTATAAAAGTTTCATATCTTCAGTATAGTCCCATGAAAAGTTATAACACAATATCTACAAAAATGTGAGAGGTGCAAAACACTATGGAAAGTCATGACAGCAGCTGAAATATATCAGTAATTACAAAGCAATCCTGCCACTTAGTGAACAATATTATCAGCTCATTCAATCGATGGCCTATAAAAAGGTGTCTTATTACCAACGTGAAACATAAGAAACATCTCAAGATAGATGAAACCAGTGAGCTGTCTCAAAACCTTTGCAATATTATTGTTGTGACGCATACTGATTGAATTGGTTACAAAACAACTTCTAAACTACTGAGGGCTCCAGTGAGCATTGTTGGGGCCATGATCCAAAATTGGAAAGAACATCATTATACCATAAACCGGCCACAACCAAGTGCTCCCCAAAAGTTTTAGACAGAGGAGTGAAAACAATTACAGAAAGACCTAGAATCAGCAGATACAATTGTTTCAAAGAAAACAATAACCAATGCACACAATCTACATACTATATATACCCACTCACCATGTAAGATTGCATTGCTGAATAAAAAACATGTTTAAGCCTGTTTAAAGCTTACTAAACAACATTTAGACAAGCCTGTGAAATACTGGGAGAATATAATCTGGTCAGATGAGACCAAAATTTAACTCGTTATGCCACTATGCCATAGTACACACCATTTTTGGAGGCCAAAAGGCACCACATATCGGCCCAAAAATACCAGACAGTGAAGTTTGGAGGTGGGAACATCATGGTGTGGGGCGGCTTTTCATCATAAGACAGTGGCAAACTTTAGATATTTGAAGGAAGGATGAATGGACAAATGTACAAAGACATTCTTGATGAAAATTTGCTGCCATCTACCAGGATGATGAAGATGAAATGAGGGTGAACATGCATGGATTGGATGGGTTGTTACCGACATCTGGTGAGAATTTTATGTCAATACTTAGAATATTGGTGACGTGTTAAATACTTATTTTATCCGCTATACATTGCCGTGCTGATTTTGTTTTGCTCAAGAGATAAAAAAAGATTTTATCTACACTTAGATTACACCAGTTTCTCTTGGTTACTGAACACCTCTCCCTGCTCTTTCTCTTAAAGGATTAATCCAAGCTGCCATCAATCAGTCAGTTCAATCATGGTGAGCTCTGTAGTTTTGATCACTTCAGTTTCTAAATCTCCAACACTCATTTCACTGTAACAGGAATAGCTAGGAATAGTATAGCTGATATGCCAATCTGCTACAGGTCCATCCACAGCCTGACTAAGAAGTATAAGGGGCCGTTTACACAGCAATGGACAAATACCAGTTTATTCGACCGGTATTTGTCCGGTTTGTGTGCTGTCCCCACGGCCACAGGGGGGGACAGCTTTTCTCCAGGATGAGCTGAGCTAGAACAATTTTGCAAACAATAATGAGCACAAATTCTAGGCTCTAAGGGCCACATGTATGAAAACTGTCTAGGTCTAAAACTCACATTTTTGCCCATAGTAACCTATGGGCAAAAAAAGTGCGTTTTAGACCTAAACAGTTTTCATACATGTGGCCCTAAATGTGCAAAGCTGGTATAGGCGTCCCCTAACAGACTGCAGCTGCCATTGCACCTAAAGGTGCTCCTACAAAGTATTGGGGGGCTGAATACATATGCACGCCACACATTTCAGCTTTTTAATTTGCAAAAATGTAGAAAAGCATGTATAATTTTCTCTAGGCTTTACAAACTCTTGCTACTTTGTGTTGCTTTTTCACATAAAATATCAATAAAATATATTTAAGTTTTTGGCGGTAACGTTTAAAAATGAGGAAGAGTTTAAGAAGTAGGAAGTTTTTGCAACCCAGTGTATTTAGTAAAAATCCATTGAAACCCAAATGTGTATATTGATATCTTTCCAAGAGATTGATTACAGCACCAACTTATAATAATCACTACGAATGTTGCTTCGCTCATTTGTTTGACTTCTTCTTGGACTATTTGAAATAGTTATTTATTCTCTATATTCTCATCTGTAAGTTAGCTGAGGACAAATACCTTCAGATTTACATAATCCTTACACAGAATCAACAATTTACCATTCTAGCTTTATTATCTAAATAAATCCAATTATTATAGTTTAATTGTGTTGGAAATTACACAGAACCAATGTTATAAACTCAAACGCGAAATGCAGTTATAGAAGACAGCTGTTTTGTTGAAATACAAGCAACACAAGGATCTTTTTTCTTGTTATATGAGGACCAAACACTTTTTCTTTCAATTCAGCAACTGTCTGACATAATTTCAACAAATTAAAAATAACATTGTACAATATACATAATAATACATTAATTAGTGCAATCATAATAATATAACTAGAACAGTCTTAGGATATGTTCACACGACGTAATTGTGGTGCGAATTTTACTGCATATTTGTGCTTTAATTCGGGCGAAATGTGCAATTATGGTAATTCGTAGCTCTCATAGAAGTGCTATGACTTATGCCTCGCCTCCCCCGGCGTACAATACGATCATATTGTACACTGGGGGAGAGAAGTGATAGGTCATTCCGCTGATAATAGAGGTGAACAGGGCCAACCGGGGGCCAGTCCACCCTGTCCTTGGGAGTACGCGCTGATCAGTACAGTATGCTCCCCAGTATGCCGTGTGAACATACCCTTTCTGAGTAAGTATTTTTTGAGTATCGGCCATTCCTACTCTCCAGTTGTTAGATCCTACAACAGAAAATTCCCCTCAAACTCTATGTAGATTAACATTAGAATCACAGATTTCCACCACAAAGCCCTTGTTTTAAAGGTTATCTAAGCAAGACAACCGCTCTTTATATGTCCTATTATGATGTATAGACATATCCATGGGGGTCTTCTCCTTGGGTAAGAGTGAGTAAATAAAGTAGCTACTAATCTGGCGAAATAGGCTCATCCATGTGTTACATGGTCAGACGTTTATGTTAATGGCTACATAAAACACCTACTATCTAGTAGAAAACAAAAAAACAAATGCTCCAAAAATGAACAGATCTAAAGCCCAACCCCTGATAGTTTGCCCGGTACTATACCCATTAAATTGAACAAGCAAAACCACAAATAGGTATATACCATGGGTTCATATTTAAAATATCACTTTTAATAAGATGCAAACATAAAACCATGCACCAACACAGAACATAGAAAAAATTCCTATGCAAACCCTAGGAAACCCCTAATATACTAAACTAGATATCCACCCAAAAAAATTTTACAAGATAACTGCCCCAACAAGGGAGACCCTGTGTGGGAACTTTGACTAACGTAGCCCTAGTCATTTCTTATTAACTGCAGCATAGCTGTTAAAGGAATCTACAGCCCATAAAACAAAACACAAAATCGGCATAGAGACATATGCATAACATAGATAAATAATAATATACTCCATTTTTATCAATGAATAGACATACATATCACAATGACCTGATTAACGACTAAATTATATGTACTATGTAAACCACTTCCAACGTGTTTCCCCCAATTATATACAGGTTCATCAGGGAAGCATAATATCAAAATAGATGGTAAACGTCCCTCCTAACGGTACTGGTATGAAATCAAAATGAAAAAGCAAGGTCACATATGATATGAAGCACTCCCCAAGTCACATACGGCTCCAGATGATAGGATAGCTATGCTGTCATCTCAAGCAGCATGTGACTTGGGGAACACATCATATTATATGTGACCTTGCTTTGTTTGTTGGTTTAGATTTTTATCTTATGAAAAGCTATATCTTAATATATGGACCCATGGTATATACATATTTGTGGTTTTTCTCATTTTACTTTATCTTTTCTCAGACATCAGAGTGAGGGTTGGTACACATCAGAAGGACCAACTTGCACACGCACACAGGAAAGAAACCCACGCATGTGCAGTAAGGTAAAAACTACATTTGTACTAGGTGAATACATATAGCAGCCATTCCCAGAATAGAATATATACATAAATAAATGAATTGGACTAAGTGGTAAGTATATAACAATATACAGTATAACAAGGTGCAATACTGTCAAAATAAAATAAGCGTCTCATTATAGCACTTTTGAAAGTCGCTATCAGTAGAGACCATGGAAGTATAAGAGATATGGTGGTCAGTAACCAAGGAAAAGGAAGAAAAGGAGGAAGAAATCATAAATTATTTAAAGGGGTTGTCTCATGTCAGGGTTTCATCCTTCCTTGGTGCTGTGTTCTGTTTTGGATTTTTGAAATCATGGGCGGGATTACTGGCTTCCTCATCTCCTCTCCCCCCTCTCTTCATCTTGGTGACTTCATCACGCTGTCATGCTCGCTCCCGATGCTAAGTCTAATTCAGTCAGTCTTAGCATTGGAAGGGAGAGCATCTCCACGGTCCAGACAAACCTCAATAAGTAGGTTTGTTTAGATCACAGAATTTTCCTCCCCTGCATCACTCCTGCTCACAGTTCCATAGCATCCACTGCAAGAGTGGATGAAACAGCTCCTGCATACACACGCCATATATTTCTTACTCCTTACATGAGTGCGATCTCTC
The DNA here is from genome assembly GCA_025379985.1 of Phyllomedusa bahiana. NCBI lineage: Eukaryota > Metazoa > Chordata > Amphibia > Anura > Hylidae > Phyllomedusa > Phyllomedusa bahiana. Next base: position 354 of record JAODAL010034876.1, on the reverse strand, counting down.
GGGGTTCAAGCGCAGGGAATGGCGAGGGATTCAAATGACCCATGGTTTGATCTTTACTTCCTTAGGTACTAGCTGCCCTGTCATTTCCCCTGTCTGCCTATTGTCTCTTCACTGCCTTCTCTGGCTGTTGACTCCAGTCATCCACCTTGGCAGTGAAGAGTGAATAGGTAGACAGGGAGAGTGAATACTAATACTAATTAGTATTCACTCTCCCTCTCTACCTATTCACTCTTCACTGCCTGAGTCTGCCTAATTAGTATTCACTCTCCCTGTCTGTCTATTCAGTCTCAACTGCCTAATTGGATGACCAGGGCAGGAAATAGTCCCAAAAGGCAGGAAGAAAATTTTAATAAC
>JAODAL010034875.1:0-43663 GCA_025379985.1 Phyllomedusa bahiana | reverse complement strand
TCATTTCAAAACATATAATATTGATAATGACAATTTAGCTGAAAAATAGAGATTATACTAAAAATAAAATATACCAAGCTAAAAAAAGAAAAGAAAATCCCATAGTACAATTTAAAAAATTATCTAGCCAATTAGATCCCCTATTATATACTAAAAATAGTATAAAATTAAAAAGCAATTTAAAATATTTGGGAACTAGTTTAAAAGGATTATTTTTAAATAAGGGTTTTCCGGGGGTTTCTTTAAGACCATGGGGGTTTTAAAGTCCCCAAATTTAAATCCAGTGACTTCCATCTACTTAATCTTTTGCTCTGTTAAAAAAGGGATTTATGTGCTCTATGGGTTGTACAAAAAATTCGGTTGTTACTATTATGTCTTCTAAAAAAATTTTGGGGTAAGTTTGTGAAGCACCCATGACGAAAAGAACCTGTGTTTACTTATTCTTTCAATTTTTGTGGACTTTTTTCCCCACGTATTGGACCGCAGTACGGATAAAAATAAATAACAAGTTGTGGAGCAGGTTAGATGGTCTTTGATTTTAAACATTTCCCCTGTTACTTTAGATTTAAAGTGGTCACTAATAATAATTTGTTTGCAACAATTGCAAATCGGATTTTGGCAGGCAAATAAACCCCCTTTTTAATCCATTTTTTTCATTTAGCGATGAATTTTTTTATTCATGTGTTGTTTTATTTTGGGGGGCCAAGAAAATTTTTAACTTCGGCCTTCTGAATATAAAAATTGGGGTGATCTAATAACTCCTTTAAGTCCTGGATCTCGCTGCAAAATGTTCCCATGCTTGTTTATGATTTTCTGTATTTCAATGTATTTTGTGCTGTGCGTAGTAACAAAGCACAGACTAAAATCTTTTTCCTTTTTTTGCTCTGTTTTTGATAACAAATATTGTTTTTGGGTAAAAGACGATGCTTTATTTCTTGCTCCTTTCAATAACTCAATAAGGTAGTTTTTTTGTATGAATTTTTCAGTTAACGCATCGGCTTGTGTATTAAAAAAGACCCTCGTAAAATTTTTTTCTTTAACTCTATATTGTCCATATGGAATTTTTTAACCCCATTTTTTTCGGTGATTTGACTAAAGGCTCAATAATTTTGGAAAATCTTTTTTTTTTTTAAAGTGCGTTTTTGAGGCAATTTTTCCATCATTAATATATAAGTGTAAGTCCAGGAAAATAATCTCCTGTTGATGAGACGTTGCTGTAAATTTTATTCCCCATTATTTCTTTAAAAAAAAATTTTAAAAATTCTTTAAAAAAATTCAGAGGCCCCAAATTTTTATAAAAAATTTTTCAATGAATCTCTTTATAATTTAAGTATTTAAAAGAGGGTTGTTAGTTCCACTTATAAAAAACTTCTCAAAGGCGCCCATCTATATAAATGAACTGTATACACTACACATGACACATTTGAATGCACTTAAAGTAGGTGCATCAAATATGCTAGCAATGATATGTAGCGCCTACTTTTTCTATGGCCCAGATAGGGGGCTTAATTTAAAAATTTGAAAGTATCCCAATCCCAGATTTTTGACAGGTTCATTCATTCAGGCACACTATACACTCATTTAATTCACCTTAAAACTGTGGTGGAGGCGGCCTTTTTGGGCTGTCGATGTTTTAAAAGGGAAAAAAGCAAAGGGGGATATTTTTTATTATTTTTAACATTTTTAGTGGGCAAAGGTCTTTGTACACTGTCCGTTTAATAATTTTAAAACAGTGTGCAATAAAGGCTCTCCTAAGACAGAATGTAATAAGAGTTGTAGGATGGCAGCAATGAAGGCCTACATTAGGCCCTAGTGCCAGACAATTTTAAAAAATAGTGGGCGAGGGGGGGGTTGGGGTTGCCCGCTCGTTTCTTAAAACTCTTTGTCATGTTTTCCAAGACTAAAGGGTTAAAAGAGTTATCTCCAAACCCGGCCTCAACGACAAGTCCCGGGGGGGGGGGAGGGTGGGCCCTCTTTTTTTTTTAAATGAAGGGCATCAATTTTAATGGAAAAAAAGGCCCATCAGAGTTTATGGGAAAACCCCCACAAAAAAACAAACGTGAATGGGGACCGACGAGCGCCATTACTTTTTGCCGGCTATAACGGAGCTGTAGCGGGCACAGTAAAACCCCCTTATACCCCCCGCAATAAGCTGGTGAATTCATCACATGACAAGCAAAAAGATAACTGTTTTGAACTTGTGACTTTCGGCCAATATTCCCCTCCACACAGCTTTAAAATTTAGATCCCCTCAGATATAAAAATCACCCTTTGGGATATCATACAAAAAATTTTCTTTCAACTTGTCAATCAAGGGGGGACGTGAGCCCGACTGGAACCCCGCCCACGTCCCCGCCATTGGGGTGTGCCCTAGGGGGCAGCCGGCAAAGGGGAAAGTCCCCCTGCTCAAAGTGCTGGGGGGGCAGGGGAAGAATAGTCAACAGTCCGGGTCTACCCAAAACAGGAACACCCAAGCCACAAAACAGAACCCAAAAGGGAAAAAATAAAAAGTGGGGTCAAATGCCAAACGGTAGGAGGGACAAAATCAAAAGACAAGCCGGGCAGGGGAACAAGCCCAGGCATACACAGGAAGCAACAACAAACAATAGCAAGGAATAGGGCCCCAAAAAAAATCGCAGCGAAGCACTCAGCTTGCAGGGAGTTTAAATGTGATCCCCAGATACCTCCCCTGTAGCTGATTGGAGCGGCCTCCGGGTCCTCCTATTGACTGGTGTGACACGCCCCCTGTCAGGAGTGGCTGGACCTCTTTCACTCACAGAGCTGCCAGCAGACTGTCTATCAGGGTGGGGTCGTGAAACAGCTGCTGCAGACTCTTGCTCCCTGCAAGCCGAGCGCTGCCCAGCCCTGACACAACTATTTAGCTTATGCTTAGTTATATAGACTCTTGTCATGTAACTGCATTTTTACTGTTTTGCTCCTGGAGTTAGGACAATCTTTTTCTTCTTGTATACTACAAATTACAACCGGTTCTCACATTCCCTAATAGCTTAGTGTGTTATTTGGTGGATTCCCAAGCGAAAGGTCACTGGTTCGAGCAGCAATGAAGAAAATTTCCCAAGAAAAGAGATGCGACATCATCCAGCCAACGATGCGTCTTGGGGAAAATTACCAAACGCATCAATTTAGCCTGCACTGGAAGAAATGAAATGAAGTCCTCCACCTTCAAAGCCGAGGTGGATCCGGGGAAATATTTGAGTCAACAAATTGGCTCATCACAAGGTCTATCTTCTAACACACAGACACGGCAGTGGAGGGGTCGTTTGCTTGTAAGAGTGAGTCCAGAGTCCATCCAACACCCCCTTTCCGGTCTGGAAAGAGGCCCGAAAAAAGGGGAAAAGCCTTAACTTCATTCATCTAAGAAGCGTTGCTGGTTTGCAAAAATTAAAAAAAAATGTAAAATTGGAAAGGGGGATTTGGAGCTGAAAAGAAAAACAATAGACCGGGGCTCTGATGGAGGAAAGGGTTTGGAAGAAGGGGGAAAAAGGATTGAGAAAAATGAAGGAAAATTCAAGTTTAGTTTTTAGGAAACCTGATTGAAAAGGGCTGTTTCAAGCCAAAAATGTTGGTACTTGACCCGGGGTCAATGTTGATTCCCTGGGGCTATATGTGAGTTCCTACAAGAGAGTTTTTTCTATACTCAGCCATGGGATGAAAAGGATCAAAGTGTTCCAGCAAGACAATGCCCGAAGCATCACAAGGGAAGAAAGGGTTAATGCAATGAAATTTGGTTGCTGTTGGCCCCCCAATCCCTGCCCCAACCCAAAAAGAAAACTTGTGGGGGAGTTAAGAAAAGCTGTATTGTACCAAGTGAGTCGACCATTTCCCCGCATTGGGAATGTGTATAAGAGACCTGGGATCAGATTTTGGTCAAGACTTGCTTGAATCTGATCCAGAGCCCAGAATTATTCAGGCAGTGTTGAAAGCCAAAAGTGGATTTACAAAATACTATCAAAATAATAAACATTTACATTTTGATTTTTAGGAACAAAACAGTAACAATGCAGTAAATGAACAAAAATCTGTAGAACTAAGCGGCTGCTGGATACTTGCAAGTCAAATTTATGTATTAGATAGCCAAGATGATTGTCTATAAAATTATATTAGTCTCACATTAAAAGCTGTAGTGGATGGTGAGATATGGACAAAGAAAGTCAAAAGTTCAAAACATTGTTACCATTTTGCTTGTCAGTGTAAGTTCTACCTAAATAGCTTAATTATTGTCACAAGGGAAATAAAAAGCCTGATGTTACCATTTTACTACAGTAAAGTTATCACTTTAACATGCACCATGCATGAAGGAGTGGGAGTCGGAGTTAGCTTTGGCTTCTTACAATGGCATTTTGTCATTTTTACCAGTAATTACAGTAGAAAAATCATAGCCCTGATGAAGACCGGTTTTGGATTTTTTGGCTTTTATTTGAAAATGAATCTGGCATAGTAGTCTTTGATCTATTATAAACTAAAGCCAAGATGCCAGTGAAAACAGAGCCTATGCTCTACACAATACTACAAAAGAACGTAGAACAAAATGACAGTGATGGCACTTACTTTTTTAGTGCAATGTCTAGGAGTGTACAACCCTGTAAATAAAATTATAAACATGCATCCTGATTATTATTAAGTAGGATATATTTTTATGGATGTAATTTGCATAAATTATGTTCTTTGTAATATAGGTTTCTACCCGTTTTTACATAAGGTTTAAAATGCTATTCCCTAAACTGACTATAGGTATCATATAGCTGTTGGCCAAACACTAATTTTATAACAGTTGTGTCTCCTGATTTCCCCAGACATATGCATGCTTGACTTGCCTGAGCATGCATGTGTTGTGCATGAGAAGAAGGGAGAAAGCTGCGATCAGTCCCCACTGCACGGGTTTTCCGCTCGCGGGCCGCTCAAAAACCATTGAGCATGTTCATTCTTCCGTCCAGTTTCCGGACGGAATATGAACACCTCAATGGGAGGGGGGAGGGCTGTTCTCCGCTCATCGTGGAGAAAAGCCGCGCCCCGCTCCTCCCGTGGCCGTGGGGACGGCCGCAAAACCGAACACATACTGATTGGGTAAACCGACCGGTATTTGTCCGCTGCCGTGGGGATGCAGCCTTAACCCATTAAATGATCAGTCAGTCTGCTGAATTTGACAGATTCAGATGAAATTTATCGAATGTGTATAGTGAGATCCACATTCTATGTAAGCCTTTGGCCAATAAAATTTACATAAACTATTTGGCCTAATAAGATAAGGACCTGATCTCTTAAAGGGGTCCCATAAGCGCTTTTCAGGACTACAGATCTGTTCGTAGTTACAGTAGTTACAAGCCAACAATCTCAGAGAATGAACAGGGCGGCGCTTGTGGCTGTCCTCCCCATTCAATTCTATGGAAGTTCCAAATAAAGCTGAGCACTCAGCTACATTCAGATCTATTATAGAAATGAATGGGGAGGATAGCTGCAAGTGCCATCTTCTTCATTCTCTGAGATGTTTGGCTCGTAGCTAGCTGCAAAATGACCTGCAGTACTGAAAAGTACTCATGGGAACACCCCTTTAAGCTAGCTGCCACAGTGATCAACTAGAGATCCGGCTCCTGATGGAATTAGCCATCTAAAATCTGACCTACAGCTAAATTACTAGTATGGCTTAAAGACCAATAAAATAATATGGGCTGATAGGTGATGCGCTTTGCTATTTATACACCAATATCATAACATGCTGCCATAATTTCTTCTTCACATTTTCAACCATTTTTTCCAGTGTTCTCAAGAATGAAAATATGGAAAAAGTGTTTCATGTTTTCTTTAGAAAATTCTTAAAATTAGAAATAAAAAAATACTTACTTTTGGAATAATCTCATAAGCTGTTATAGGAAATTAAAACATAATCAATTCTGGTAAACACTGCAGCAGTATTATACCACTGTGAAGGTATGAAACCATTTATAAAAATACAAATCCATAAAACGACTATGGAGGTACCAGCAAATCTGGTTAAAGTTTGATGTAAATCATGTGCACTGCTGCTGTTTATATAGCAGTAATAATAAGGGGGTGTTCACACGGCATTTTCAGATCCGTTATTGGATCCGTTTTGGATCCAAAAATCGCATCCAAAAACGCAGCGTCGATCGGATCCTAAACAGATCCAACACGTATCCAACATGCAGCTGTGTGTTTGGATGCGTGTTGGATGCAGCAGGATCGCACCCTATAATTTATTATATGGCTCCTGCTGTGTCTTTCGGATCAAGAATAGACATGTCAATTCTTGGAACGGACCCGAATTCCGCAATGAGACGGTAATCACTCGTGTGAACGCCGATGCGTATTTCACCGTAAAAGCAATGTAAATCACACAGCTAATTGTTAGATGCGTGTTTGGGTCTGATAGATGGATCCAAACATGCATCTAAAAAATGTATGTTCACACGGCGTCAACACGCTGTGTGAACATACCCTTCGAAAATACAGTCTGCTGGTGCACAGCTGGTCTAGATAGACTCAATAGTCTTTTTTATGGAGTGTTGACCATGAATTGGTCGTATTCTTTCATGTAACTTATAGACTTAATTGTCCCCAATATCTTCTCTCTCATATCTTATTCTGTTTTCCAAACATTAAAATGAAACTGTTAAAATCACACTGTCCCTCCTCGCCTTCCCAGAGCCATAATTTTTTTTATTTTTCCACCTATCTAGACAAATAAGGGCTTTTATTTTGCAGGACAAGATGAACTTTCTAATGGTGTGATTTATATTACCATAATATATACTGGGAAACCGCAAACAAATTCTAAGTGGGGCAAAATGTGAACAAAAACTACTTGCGCCGAGTTTGCGGGAGTTTTGTATTTATAGCGTTCAATCTTTGATAAAGATGACATTCTATCTGTATTCTACAGGTTGATATTCATCCGGCAATACAAACATGTATGGATTTCATTATGTTTTGGCACCGTAGAAAAATGTAATTTTCAATTTTTCCAATTTTTGCCATGGTGTCATTTTCTGCGACCAACAACTTTTTGGTACTAACACCTACGGACCTGAGTGAGGGTGCATTTTTTGCGGGCTGAAGTGTACTTTTTATTAGTATCAATTTGGAACACATGATCAATTTTATTTCAATTTTTAGAGGACGTGAAATGACCCCCAAAATTGCATTTTTGGTGTTTGGAATTTTTTTCTGCTACAGTGTTCAGCGTACGGGATGAGTTATGTTATATTTTAATAGATTGGAATTTTTTCGGATGCAGCAATACCAAATACGTGTAACATTTTTATTATTTTATTTTTTTTATTTGTAAAATGACGAAAAGGGGCGATTTCAACTCTTAATTTTTTAAAAATTTTTTTTACACATTAAACTTTTTTTTTACCTTAAGGCTATGTCTACACTGCAATGGACAAAAAACGACCTGAAAACGAATTACTAAAAACGTTAATGAAACTGAGTTTTCTGTCCACTGCCTGTCAATAGCAGCTGAAAAAACGTCAGTTTTTTGGTGCGTTTTTCGTTTTTTCGGAGCGTTTTTTTGGTGGAGCGTCTTTGCTCTGCTTTTTAATGTATGCACAAATTAAGTCATTGGATGTAAACTACACCCTACAGGTGGAGTTAATATGTTAAGTAGTCACTTCCTTTAGATCACTGTAGCCATTGTGAGCACATTGTCCTTTGTGTGCTGCTGCGTGCTACTGCTTTATTAAATTTTGCACCAGATTCTTGCACCAAAATCCACAAAAACCCACATTATCTTTCCATACAGCAAGATAACTGTATTAGCGGCAAAATCTGTAAAAAGAATTTTTAGCGCCAAAAATCCCAAAAAAACAGATTATTGCGCAAATTCTGTAAAAAAAATATATTTTTGGTGTCAGAAGCGTGATCAGTTTATTAGCGCCAACATTTTTAAAGATATTGATCTTGGCGCCCAAATCCGTAAAAAAACGGATTCTGGCGCCAAAATCTGTAAAAAAAAACGTATTTTTGGCGTCAGAAGCGAGATAACGTTATTAGCGGCAAAATCTGTAAAAAAATTATTTGAGTGTCAAAAAACGTAAAAAAAAACGTATTTCGCCAAAACCCGTAAAAAAAAACGGATTTTTGGCATCAGAAGCGAGATAACGTTATTAGCGGCAAAATCTGTAAAAAAATTATTTTAGTGCCAAAAACGTAAAAAAAACGGATTCTTGCGCCAAAATCCATAAAAAAACGTATTTTTGGCATCAGAAGTGAGGTAAGGTTATTAGCGGCAAAATCTGTAAAAAAAATTATTTTAGTGTCAAAAAACGTAAAAAAATGATTTTGCGGCAAATCTAAAAAAACGTATTTTTGGCATCAGAGGCAGATAACGTTATGATCGCCAAAATCTGTAAAAAAAAATTATTTTAGTGCAAAAAATGTAAAAAAAACGGATTCTTGCGCCAAAAACTGTAATAAAACAACCCGTATTTTTGGTGTCAGAAGGCGAGATAATGTTATTAGGCCAAAATCTGTAAAAAATAATTATTTTGTGCACAAAAACTTAAAAAAAAAACGGATTCTTGCGCGCCAAAATCCGTAAAAAAAAGTATTTTTGCCGTCAGGCGAGATGTTATTAGCGCCAAAATCTGTAAAAAAAATATTTTAGTGCCAAAAAACGTAAAAAAAAGGATTCTGGCGCAAAATCCGTAAAAAAACGTATTTTCAGCATCAGTAGCAAGATAACTTTATTATCGCAAAATTATGTTTAGAAAAGGATTTTAGCATCAAAATCTGTAAAAAAAAAAACAGATTCTGACGCCAAAATGTGTAAAAAACGTATTCTTAGCGAAAAAAATATGAATTGCGCAAAAATCGCTAGTGACCAAAGCATGATCATTTTATTACAAAAGGTACAAAAAAGGACTCATCAGACACTTGTATGCAAATTTGATAAGGATTAACCTTTGTTACACCCACTATAGGTGGGACTTGGGTCTCCTGGGAGGGTTTTCATTGAAAAATCGCGGCAAAAAACGCCGTGAAAACGTGCTAAAAGACGACCGGCGCTTTCCATAGACTCCTGTAGTAAATTTTCTGCCCTGTTCTGACGTTTAGAGCATGTTGCAAAATACGTCCAGTAAAAAGAACGAGCAGAAAAAAGAAGCTCAGTGCAGACAGCAGGACGGTTTTACATTAGAGTCTATGGGAAATGATTACAGTAGTTTTTCCAGCGTTTTTAGAAAACGAAAAACCCTGAAAAAACGGACGTTTTTCTGTGAAGTGTAGACATAGCCTAAGTTTGAGTCCCCCTAGAGTACTCCACCACTAGGGGGCGCAATTGTTTTAGAGCCTAATGCATTGTATAGACAATGCATTAGGGTGTACAAAGCCTGGGGCAGGAAGTAGTAAAAAAGAAAACATGGTGGCGATGAAGCCTTCACAAGGTTTCCAGCTGCCATGTTAACTGATTGGGACACAGCGATCTCACCGCTTATGTCCTGATCAGCGTGAGAAACGGTGCGCGGAGTCTCTTAGAAATGCAAAGTGAGACTGACTTCCTGTCACCATCAAAAGCACAGTGTCTTTTAGCTAATCACAGTGCAGATTATGTGACCTAATAGAGACTGATGCATCAGCCAGAGATCCTGTATTGAGCTACAGGAAACAAAATTTACTGGCATTGTAAAACAATTTCTAATGAACTAAGGAAACAAAACAAAAAATATGGAGTTGTCGTTTAAGATTTCTCAATGATCTAAACATTCCATGCTTATCTCAAAGACTGTCTCATTGTTAATTGTACACAAACTTTATTTTTAGTATAAAATCAATTGAAACGGATAGTGAAAAAATCACATATAATTTCTTTGACATTTATTATATAAAGATTGTACCTGAGCCGTAATCACAAGTCGTATTACAAATATCTGATTGCCCTGTGAATGAAAATCAAACATATGTGTGATTAGAGTTATTGTAAAACCTCCATGAGCACTCTTCAGTATCATTCTACGCTTTATTCTTTGGGATTAGCTTTCCTGATTTGAAAGGGAAAAAGGGATTAAACCCCCAAATTTTTTTTTACTATTTCATGTTTTTAAACAAATTTCATGTATTTCAAAACTATTTATTTTATTTCATATTTCAGGGTTTTGACACTTTTTTTCAGGGGTATTTCATGCTTGGTGCCGGAAGGGTTGTTGTTTTCCGGGGAAAAGGGAACAATGGTTTTTTTCCCACCCACCACTTTTGAATTATCAGGGCAAAAAAAAACTGAAAAATTTTAAATTTGTTTTTTGGAAACTCCATCTGAAAGTACAAAGGCCCCCACATACAGAGTTTGAGGGGGCTAAAACCCCCCTTTTAAGATGGGTGGGGGGGGACTGATGGCCCTTTTTTCATTTGCGTGGAAGCCTCTTGTGTCTCCTTCAAAAGATGGGGGAAAAAAAAATTTTTAAAGCATGTTAAAATTTTCAATGGGATTTTTTTTTGCTCTCACTTTTAGGGTTTGTTGAAAGGGAGGAGTTAGCGGCGGTTTAAATTCCTCTTTTTCCCTAGTAAAAACTTATCCCTTTGCCCCGCCAAGATGAGTGGGGCATTTGTATGCAGGGGGGGGGTTGGGGGGAAAAAGTTTTTCCCCTTTACAAGAAATAACTTTTTAAAAAGATTATTAAAAAGCCCAAATTCAAAAAAATTTCACGTTAAATTTACAATGTAAAAAACAATATCAAGGGCTAAATTTTGCACAGGTATTTTATAGATGTGATCAAAAATAGAGAAAAGGGATAATTAACCTGAATGATAGGGTGAGATTAGAGTTTATTACCCTTCTTCTTTTCCTATTTTTTCACGTCTGACATTTGTGTGCATATATAGAATACCTCTGTATATTTCGTTTGGGGTTTTTGTTATCACTTTTGCACGGTTTATAACTTTGATTTTTTGAAAGCCCCAAATTTTTTAGGCACTTTGAAATTTAAATTCTTATAAAAATTTTTAGGGTCTTTATTGTACTCAAAATTTGTTTTGCTGCTTGGGTTTAGTTATTAAGTACTTGTGATCATCCCATGCGGGGACCACATTATCTTGTTTGTTTTTTTAGTTGTTGGCCAAAAAAGTGTTCCCCTAAAGTGTGTGCACAATTAGGAAATAAGCTATTAATAGCTGCTGTAATTTTGGGAAACCGAGGCTTTAAAAGAATACCGCTCCATTCGACTTCTCACTATGTGGGACCACATTTAACTGGGTTTCTGCCTGTCGGAGCTGGCGAGCGCTGCAATGCGCCTCACGTTGCCGACCCGCGTTTCATGCTTTGCCTCGGAGTATTCGAATTTCCCGAAATCCGCCCCAAACGCCCCCCCGCGCCAATTGCACCCCCCTTCGTGTTAGGCGCGAGCCGAAAGTGGCGAAGGTTGTGCCAAAAATCGCTTTCCCTGGTTTTGGGGGGAAATTCGAGCGGGGGGGGGGGGCCACTGTTTTCAACGGAAAAACAGGCCCCAACCCCCGATCATAATGTCGCCTATATTTTTTGGGAATTCAAAAACAAGACTAAATGGACAGACCTATTGAGAATTTTTGAAAAATAACCCCAAAATCAAAAAGGGAAGTTGTGAATTTACTAAAAAAAAGCCATTTTGTTTAAACATAACACTATGATTTGTTTTTTATTTTAACCTCCCATGAGAAAATCCTACCTACACTCCTGCACACACCAGAAACATACCACACATTGACCACTTGCACTACACTTCAATCAGTCACCCCTTTTTGTTCTTTTCCCAAATTTTTGAACCCTGGTTTGAATACCCCTTCATTTTAAAAAAAGTTCCCAAAACTGGATTAAAAAGGTTTTTAGGGAAACAGGTCCCTTTTTAAAATATAATTTTTTACTAAAACCGTGTTTCTACATAAAAACCTTTTTATCCGTGGGGAATTTTGCCATCCCTTGAGTAACCTTCTGGGTTAAAACCCCTTTGGGGGGGGGTACAAGCGGGCCGCCGAAAGGGGCCAAATTTCAGGGGGGTTATGCCGTACCCGGGCCCCGGGGCAAAGGGGTTTTGAAACAAAAAAGGGGCCCCCCTGGCAGGGCCCCCTTTTTTTTCAAGTTTTCAATTGAAACCCGCTGGGGCCTTTTGTGTTTGGGCCCGCCAATGTTTGGGGGGGGGCCCGTGAAACTGGGGCCCCCCACTTTATTGGGGGCCCCCAGCGGTTTTTGGTAGTTATCGGGGCCCCCTAGATCGGGGCCCGCCGCGGCCCGGGTTTGTGACCTGGGCCCGCTAACCCCCTCTGGGGGCCCCCCCGCGGCCCGGGGGGGATCTGCCCCCGGGAAATGAACTGGGGGAAACGGGCCGTGAAAACTCCCTTTTAAAGGCGCCGCTGCCTTCCCGGCCACAAGGGCCCCAATTAAATAATAGGGCTGTTTCAGCCCACGGTTCCCGGAAAAAGCGCCCCCCCGGGGTGGCCCGGGGTGATGACGTTCGCCCCGGGGTGTCGAGGGGAAAGGAAAGGGCGCTTGGCTGGGGAGGGAGGAATTGGGTAGGTAAAAAATGTGTTATTATTTTTATTAAAAATTTCCTGGGGGGCCCATTTTTCCTGCTGTAGGGACCTTTGTGCATTTCCTGGGGGGCCTATATTTCCTGCCTGGGGGGGGTTTTTTAAAAAACTGCTTTTGGGGGGCACCTTGTGCCTGCCCGGGGGGCTTTTTATAACCTGTGGAAAGGGGAAACCTTGTGCCCGTGGGGGGGCCCAAAAACCTCTGGAGGGCACCTTTGTGGCCCCGGCCCGGGGGGCCCATTAACCCCCTGGGGGGTAAAATACCTTCTGGAAAAGCACCCAAAGTGTTTTTGGGGGGCCTATATAATGCCCGGGGGGTATTTTAAAGGCTGGAGGGGACCTAAATTTCATTTCCTGGGGGGCCTTTTTTACCTTGGGCCGGGGGGCCCCCATTTTACCTGCTTTGGGGGGCCTTTTTACCTGCCTGGGGGGCCTATTTTTACCTGGGTTTGGGGGGCCCTATGTGGGTGCCTGGGGGGCCCCATATACCCGGGGTGGGGGGCCTAATTTACCTGTGGGGGGGCAACCCCAAAGTGCATGCCCGGGGGGCCTAATACCTGCCTGGGGGGGGTATATACCTGTGAAGGGGCCAAATTTTGTGCATGCCCCGGGGGGCCCCATTTACCTGTTTGAGGGCACCTATGTGCCTGCATGGGGGGGGGGCCCAATACCTGCTTGGGGCTACCTATTTTGCCTTGCCTTTGGGGGGCCCATTACCTGCTTGAGGGGACCAAAAGTGCCTGATGGGGGGGGCCCATTTTTCCTGTTTGGGGGACCCATTTTTTGCCTTTGGGGCCCGGGGGGGGCCCATATAGCTGCTTTGGGGCACCTATTTTGCCTTTCCCGGGGGCGGTTTATACCTGCCTGGGGGGGCCCATATAATTGCTTGGGGGCCTACGTACCTGCCTAAGGGGGGGGCCTTTTATCCTGCTTGAAGGACCTTTTTGCCAGCTGAGGGGGCTATTTTTACCTTTCTTTAAAGGGGGGCCCTGTATACACTGCCCGAGGGGGAGTATTTACCACCTTTCCTGAGGGGGAGCTGTATACATGCCTGAGGGGGAGCTGGGATACCACCTGCCTGAGGGGGAGCGTATACCACCCCGCCTGGGGGGCTAATTTCCACCCGCCTGCCTGCCTGAGGGGGCCCCATTTTTCCTGCCCTAACTTAGGGGGAGCTTTTTAGCTAAAATAAATGAGGGGACTGAAACCCATAAGTATGGAGCTTCTGAAAAAATTTAGGAAATTCCCAAGTGTATATGTGGTAAATTTGGGAGGACGAGTCGAGGCCAGAAGAAATATCCCGGAAAAAATTTGGAAAAAGAGGAAAAAACAAGGGAAAGGGTGACCCCTTTTTTCCCGCAACTGGTTTACGGTTCCCGGGGGCATGGGTGGCACGGAGCTTTGTTGGTGTCCCTGGAAAAAGACCCGGGAACTACGCTAGCGGCAAGACGGGCCCGGGGGGGTCGTCCCCCGCCCCAAACCCCCCAGGAGCAGGTAAGAGGTAAAAAATTCATTCACGTTTTTACCCCTGTAGTCATGTGAGGGGGCACATTGTTTGGGTGCTTTTAACCCCTTTACTTTTTCCCGTTGGGTTTGCCTCCTGCAGAATTTTTTCCAAATTTTCAAAAACAGAAAGTTTTTTCAGGGTGTATGGTTTACTTATGAAGGACGACCTTTCCCAAGCTAGTACCTACAGGAGGGGGGGGAAAACACACTACAACTTCGAAGCTAAAAAATTTTTTAGTTTTAGTACGGGAAATCAGGCGCTATTACTGCTGGAAAATGTAGAAATTTCTTTTAAAAAGTGGGTTTTTCCCGATCCGAAGTGTTGCTTTTTAGCTAGGGAAAATGCTAAAAAATTTTTGACCTGCAGAAGAACAGGTTTATAGATTTAGGCGATTTACATATTTTATAGTGCCAAAATTTTGGGGTTCTAAACGCCCCAAAAAACATACATGTTGGCCCAAAGGTCATTACTATTCCCCAAAAAGTAAGGCTCCAAAAAAAATAAAACCCCTTCAAACCCGATTTATTTATTTTTTTTTTATTTTTGGCGGGGGTTTTGGGGGGCCCCGACACTTTGGCTGTTGGGGCCCTGAAAATTCCCATTGGCCCGGTTTTTGGGTACAAGAGTGCCCCACATTCAATTTAGTCACCAAATTAACTGTTCTTTTTTTCCCATTTTCCCGGGAACCCTTGGTAGAATACACTTCATTGAAAGAAAGTTCAATTTTCAGGGATCCAAAGGGTTTTTTGAATCAGGCCCCTCTTAAAAAGAAAAATTTTTAACTAAACCCCCGCAATAAACGGGGGGAAATCCCTTTTATCTGTGGGATCCTGCCACCCTTGAATTAATCTGCTGCTAAACCCCTAGTAGGGGATACAATAGGGTGGGGGGCACCCTTTTTTTGGAGAAAATACTCTGCTTTTTTGGTTAAAAGGGAAAAAAGGGACCATTTTGGGACCAAATTTTTCATTTATCTCTGTGTGGCCCCAATTTTTGTTAATTTTATACTTTTAAAAGGGTTGTCTCCCCCACAGGGTTTAAAGGAAATTTCTGAAAAGGGAAAAATCTGTCAATTCCCGGTTTAGGTAATTTGCATAAGCTAGTTGTGCTTTCAGATGCTAATTTTGAAATTTGATTAGCCCTTCCTTTAAAACCCAATCAAAGGGGCTTCTTATCTGAAACCCCCAAAAAAAAAAGGCCCCCAATTACAGAAACTGTTTACTTGGATAAATCAAAACTTTTTACTGTTTTGGCAGCACAGGACCCCTTTACCCGACACTTTTGACCTGTGTGGACTCCCCTTCTTTTTATTATTGAAAAAAACCCGCCCAGGGGGATTTGTTTACAGGGCCGTTTTCTGAAAGGGAAATTTAAATAGCCTTTGGGGGGGTAATTTTAAAATTTACTTGGGTTTCTTTAGGGAAAAAAGAGGAAAAAATGCCAAAAATATTTGGAAAAAGTCTTTTTTTTTTTGTGTTTCCCACAATTTTTAAAACTATTCTTTGGGAGCGAGGGGAAAAACCCCTTTAAAGGGGAAAAATCAAATTTTCAATGCACACCTTTGGGGAAAGGGAGATGTATCAGCATTAATAAATTATGTATAAATTGTGGAAAAATGGTTTATGTTTTTTGTTTGAGGTTACTGCTGTATATATGCATCTTAATTAAGTGATATCTGTTCTTTTGGCCTTGTCTGGTGGCATTTACTATTAGCCATGCATTTTTCTAGCAAGATGTGTATGGTGTTCTATGAGGCAATGTGAAATATTGTTTTTTTAATTATAATAACATAATAATAACATAATAATACAAATTATATTTTAAATTAGGGCCCTTTTAGATAGCAGTGAGCCCTGCTAGAATCCCTACATGTTGCAGTAGGGATCTGCCCCTAAGTCCAATAAGCCTGTAAAATTAGTGTCAGCTTTCTAGCATCTGCCGCTGATCTCTTGGGGTCCCTGGGCACCTGTTTTATAGGTGGTATGTATTTCCCTGGACATAGTACAACCCTATCATTAATAAGCAACCACTATAGTACCATTATATTTTTGTAGACATAAAAGCACTAAGTCACTGTAGGGCATGTCCCCACGGCGTGGGTTTTTGGCCGCTGTTTCAGCCGGTTTGCGGTTTTTCAGACCACCTGAAAAAGCGGCCGAAAATTAGCACAATTGTGCTCTATGGAAAACCTGTGCAACGGTCCCCACTGCACGGGTTTTCCGCCCGGCGGTTTCGCCGCCGGCGGTCCGCTCAAAAAACATTGGGGACGGCGCTAAACAGGACAAATACCGGCCGGCAAACCGTAGTGTTAATGTTATAGAGTACTTTCTAAATGTGACCCACTGTGTGATCACTGCTGCACCAACTCTCCACATAGGCAAAGCAAGCAACTTCCATAGGGTAAAATGGGGCTTGGTTTTGAACTACATCTTTTCTTGATGCACAGCTCTAGCTACAAGTAAAGGAAACTTATAGAGATTTTGATAGCTCCCACTGAGCTCAATATTAGCTGTATTAACCCATAAGGGGGGGGGATCTACTCCTCGTGGTGGCTGCAAACAGCAAGAGTTTATCATATAATTGACAGACTGTATGAATAGAATTGAACTTAATAATAATAATAGTATTGCATTTGTCAGAACCTTCAGCGGGGGGCTTGGGTTCGTTTTAAATGATGTTAAAGTGACCCTATGAGTTCTGTGTATAATACTGGCACATGTTAGTCAGTAAGGTTTACTAAACCAGATGTGTTAAAGCTTAATCATTGATGTCACATGTTCTGATTCTCCTTTTGTAATAAGACACATGGGTCTTGTGGTTACATGTTTAATGTCAGTTATATAAGTACTTACAGTTCTGAAATGCAGTGGTGTCATTTAAGGAGCAGTTCATAATTCCTGTAACAGCACAAATATAAACACAATTCTAAAGTATTGAAACTGTTTCAATGAAAGTCACATTTAAAGAAATGTTATGAAACATGGCTATTGATTGATGTATAGAACCTTAAAGAAAACCTATCATGTGGTTTCTGCTAGCCGAGGTGAGAGCCTGATGTCATAGAGGAAGAGAATCAGAGCTCTGTCATATATAGGTTTATATGTATTGTAAGCAACTAGCAGGAAAGATAGTGGATGGAAGGTATGTCCCTAGGATTATGCTGCAAACAGTAGGGAAGTTCCAGGGATGTCAGAGAGGCCGGTCAGTGGGACAGCCGGTCTTTCCACAACAGCAGAATGGCAGCAAGAAACTGCACTTGTGGGGCCACCAAGGAACCGGACCTTGGTGGGGAAAGTCAGCAGTAGAGATAAGTAACCATAGGTTACGCATGTTTGTGTAGTTTAGTATAGCTGCTGTGCAGCTTTATTGGGCTGCTTTTTCTGAAAAGGCTTTTAGCGTGGGTGGGAGGCCGTTCACCCCTCCGGTCCAGGCTTTACCGGTATCCCTAGGCCTTCAAAGCCTGTGCAGGAAGAGACCAGGTGAGAGAGTTAACCTGGGACTGATTGATATCAGGAGTCATTTCTCCAACGGGGCGACAGGAAGGAGCTGTACAGACACTGAACTAGCCCGAGGAGGTCGCTTTCCAGGACTGTACCTCCACTGGTGGAGTTAACCTGTGTCCCTTTTATGCTGAATGCTATTATGTTTTGCGCATTTTTAAAAGGCGACGTAAGCCTATGACAAAAGACCCCGTTTGTTTTGCTTTTTTTTTTTTTGCTTCAAAAATAAAACCCTTTTTTTTTGGTTGAACCCATCCCTTTTTGGTGCCTCCCTCTGTGACCGCTAGTCCCAACATAGGGGGAGGTGTATGGGCAGGGTTGCAAAGGGGGGAACAGCAAACCGTTTTGGACTTTTATACTTTTTTGTGAACTGTATGTCCGGGGTGAAGGCGCTACTTTCCCGGGCCCAACCTTTCCCCACAATGGAGAACTATGCAAGCACCGGTCAGGCCAATCCCAAACCCAGCAAGAAAAACCCCGTTGTTGCGGGGAGAAATTTACAGCACTAGAGCAATGTTTCTCCAAGGACGGGGATTTTTCAGGGGGTGCCAATTTAAAAAGGCAGTGCGGGCCCCCCCCTACAGAAGTGCCCCCTGATGATACGTGACGTTTGGCATTTTTGAGAGGCTGGCGGAAAAGAAAAAATCCGGGTCCCCCGTGTGGAGGGAAGTTCTGGCCCCTTTTGTCGGGAGGGGCAGAAGGCCCTACTTTGACCCACTAAGGCAACCAAGGACTTACCCCCTTAAGGCAGGATTTGGCCAGGTGGGAGTCACCCTAGCGGTGGGGGTCGCAGAGTCCATGATTGGCGGTTTTGAGAAGCATAACCCGCCTCGCTCCCAGCTTTTTTGATCTTCTACCCCTTGTGCGAAAGTGGCTGAAACCCTGGGGTGCGAGTCCATCCGCCATGGAAACCGGATCGTCTGGCCGCTACGAAAGTGGATACCCGAGAGCTGCATCGTTGGGTTGCCCAGGGGACCCAAAGAGTGGACCAGTGATTGCCTCGTGGGCCCGGTACACCACTGCGAGTCCTATCGGGGGCCAAGCGTAAAAAGCTTTCTGCCGACGCCCAGGGGAACCGGCCCGGAGACAGAGTCGGGGTGGTCCCCCCAGAAGAGAGAGGTTGGGGGGGACCAGGAAGGTACTTTCCCCCCCTTAAAAAAACCCCCTGGGGGGCCGAGCAAAGGGTGTTGGAAGTCCCAACAATTGGGGGCTATTGCAGCGCCTGCCCCCCAGCAGGGGGACCCATGGGGGGTGTGGGCCACCCCCCCTCCCAGTTTGCTCACCCTGCCTGTGTGCTTTGCCCCTGCCAGCCCCAGGCCCCAAGAATCCCGTGTCCGGGGTGAATGGGGTCATTTGGGGGTTGGCCCTGTTGGACTCTGGCAGCCTAGTTCCCCTTTTGCGAGCTCCCATTCCGCTTACCTGGTTATCCGGAAAAAAAAGGGGGGGGGGTTGGTCTGATTCATGGGGACACGAAACACTCCCCACTGGCGCAGGCTTTTGAGACTGTTTGCGGGACTCTGAGCCAGGGTGGGCATCTTTCCGCTTATAATCCCCTAACCTGGGAAGGATTCCCCCGTTTTTGGGAAAACGTGGTCACAACCCCAAGGGGACGCTGTGGGGGGCCGGGGTGAGTCCCCAACCCTCCCCATTCCCCTAGGGGGGGTGTAAATATGATGCGGTAGGGGGTACCCTGATATTCCCTTTTTAATTCCCCGTTAGCGGTATTGGCAGGAGGCGGGGGAAGATTGTCCACCCTGAGCAAAATATACCGGACCTGGAGGTGTAGTAGAACTTTGGACGGGCTCAGTTGAAAGACCTCCCCTAAAGAACATGGGCCCGGTAACGGTACAAATGAGGTGCCGCAAGGTCGGACCCCGAAAAAATTTTCCGCATTTTTGTCAGAATGTTTTGCGTTGGGGTTTTAGAATAAGAGGGGAAATTGTGGAAACAATGTTGGTGCCTGTCCCTTTATAGGAGGATGGACTGGAAAGGCCCAGTCATGTGCGGGGGCCTTGGGGGCGGAGAAAACAAAGGGGTGTATTTAAAAGGGTTTTTAAAACGGCCCCGGGGGTCAAAAAGAGTTCCAATTTCTGTAAGCCCTCCCCCACGTCCCAGTAACGCCTCCTATGCCCCATTTCAGGAGCCCGTTGCCCCCCCCTTTGAGGTCCCTTTTCCCGAACGAACGCTATTGGATCTCGAGGGCCCTTTAGTAAAGTTTGCTCGGGGCCCCAGTACTTTCTAGTCATATAGATTATTCTCCAGGTACCCAGACCCCTTCCCCTAAAAAACATGCCCCTCGAAGGGTAGCCCGAGGTTAATGAGGTCTCTCAAAAAAGGGGTTTCCCAAAAGGGAAATCCTAAAGGGGCCCCAGGGGACACCCTTCTTTTTAGGGAAAAGAAGGATTGTTAGACTATGACATTAAAAACTGGGACCTCTTATCATCCTCAAACTGAGGGTTAGTCGAAAGTTTTAAATAAAACCCTGAAGGGGATGCGGAAAGGTGGGGAAAAGGTGGGGGGACTGGGTTTGTTTGCTGCCCTTACCTGCTTTTCCCATCGAGAGGTTCCTAAACCCTCCGGGGGGTTCTCCCCGTTTGAATTGTTGTTGGGAGACCCCCTGGGGTAGCTGGACATCCCCAAGGGACATGGGAGAGTGGGGGCACCCCCTAAAAAAAGTTTTTAAAGAACCTCGCCCAGAGCAGGTGTATCAGCCGAGTAATGCCATGTGAAGGGGGCCCCTGGGAGGGCACAGATTCACGGGTTGGGGGGGGTATACAATGGGGCCCCGCTAGGGTTAGGATTTTAAACCCTGGGACCCGTATTTCCTGGTTCCAGGGGCGAGAGTAATTTTGGCAAATGGGGGGGCCCTTTTGAAGGGGGTTAGAGGAGTTGGAGAGGTAAATTATAAAATACATCAGCCAGGGAAAGAAAACCTTTTTCAACATACCACAAATTTAAAAAAACCGTGGCAGGATAGAGAGGCCCTATATGCCCCTGAAGCCCAAGTGAAGCACAGTCAGATATTAGAAGGTTGTCATGGGGGACCCCTGCCCAAACATAAAAGACAGGGGGCCTGGAGTTGTTTACGGGTAACAACATCTTCCCCGCCCTTTTCCCACATACAGTTTTGGGTCAGATGAGTTTTGTACAGCCCCGGGGTTTTAAATTTTCACGTCAAACCCTCCCGAACCCCAAACCGGAGAAAGGCTTTCTGAGGAAGTAAGGCGCATTTTGGGCCCCTGGGCTCTTTTGAAGAGCCCAAAAAGGGGGGGGTCTACCCCCATTGTTTGGTGCCAAAGAAAAAGGGGACTGGGGGTTCTGCAACGATTTCCCCCGATCAATGAGGTATCTAAGTGGGATTCCTACCCACCCCGGGTGGATGAACGATGAGGGGGACGGGGTCAGCCGGTAATAAAACACGGGGCCCTTTCAAAGGTTACTGGCAGATTCCCTGTCGAAAAGGCCCAAAAAAAAGCCCTCCACTCCCGTGGGGTGTTCCACCACCCAAGCCTTTTGGGTTACAGGGGCCCCGGACATTTCAGAGGGCAAGGGATAAAATTTTAAAAAACCCCCTTCAGGTACGCCCTCTTCCTATCTGAGATATTGTTATTTTCAGTATGACTGGGGGCCCATTAGCAAAGACGGCAGTACTCAAACCCCAAGGGAGGAAGGGGTTACGCTAAACCCCGGGAAAAATGCGCCATTGGGCTGGAAGAAACCGATACTTGGGGGAATTGTGGGTAGGGGCCAATGCCCCAAAAAAACAAATAAGGGGAAATTCAAGGTGGGCCACAACCCCCGACAAAAAAAAGGGGAGAGCGCCTGGGGGAGTGGCTACTATCGCGGTTTTTTGCCGAAAACCCCTTCAGTTGCCCCCGCTGACCGACCCAACAAAAGGGGGGAAGGCTGATGGGGAAAAGGCTGAGGAGGAGGAAATCATTTTAGGCCCTGAAAAAACCCTCTGTACCAGCCGGTGTTGGTGGCCCCGGATTCATAAAGATTTTTTATCCGCAGCGCCTCGAGGTGGGGTTGGGCCATCTTTCACAGGAGGTGAATGGGGAGGGACCCTTACTATTTGGTAGGAAGCTCACGGCCTGTGAAAGAAATATTCCCTAGTAGAAAGGGGGTTTTGGGGAAAAGTGGGCTTTGGAGTCTTTGCGGGTACTATCTGGGGGGGAAAAATTAGGGTTTGGGGACGATCTGCCCGTTACGTTTTATCACCGAAACAAGGGCAATAAGCAAAGGGGTTCAAGAAGGTTCCGGCACTGCAGGATTTTAAATTTGTGGTAGAACCCGGGCGGGGAAACAGCAATAATGCTGACGCCCTTTTCAAGGCCCCCTGTTTGGTGGGTTTCGTGCCAGTCCCCGGGGGGGGGTTGGCAGAGGGGGGGAGTGTAAATCTACAAAAGATAGTTTGGAAAGGGTTTTCCAGGATTTTCTAAAAACGTAAATTCCAAAATTTGGGGGGGGTCCTGGACAGCCCGGTTTTTTTCCACAACACAGAAAGGCGCAAAAGAACGCTTGTGGGGCCACCCAAAGGGAAAGGCCTTGGGGGGGAAAAGTCGAGTAGAGAAAATAACCCTAGGTTAGGGGATGTTTGTGTAGTTTAATTTTTTAAAGGCTTGCAGCTTTTATTGGCTGCTTTTTCTGAACGGCTTAGCGTTTGGGGGGGGGCCGTTCACCCTCCGGTCCGGGTTTACCCCGGGATCCCTAGCCTTCAAAGCCTGGAGGAAGAGACCAGGTGAGAGAGTTAAAACCCGGGACTGATTTATATCAGGAGTCATTTTCCCCCGACGGGGCTGAGCAGGAAGGGGGCCCCTACAGACCAGAACTAGACCCAGGAGGTTGCTTTCCCCGAATGTACCTGCCACTGGGGAGTTAAACCTTGTGCCTTTTTATGCTGGAAAATTCTATTTGTTTTTTTCCCGCATGTTTAACGGCTGACGTAAGCCTATGACAGAAGACTCCGTTTGTTTTTTTCTGTTTTTTTTTTTTTTCAAAAATAAAACCCTATTTTTTGGGTTGCAACCATCCCGTTTGTGCCTACCTTGTGACCGCTAGTCCCCACAGTATATTATAAGTTTATATGAATTTTTTTCAAAAAGAGTTTTTAAAAAAGGGGAAAAATACGACTCACTCCTTTAAAAAGAACTGTCACAAGGGGTTTCGCCCCCCTTGTGAGGGCAGAAACTAGTGCCAGACCCGCTGTTTCCAGCACTGGTCCCTTTTCTGTAAGTTGCAGCAGTTTTAGGGGTATTTAATCCAAATCATATTCATGGCAGGGTTTTGCCCCGCCCCCCAAAGGCAAGCCCCACCCATGAGGTTATTTACATGTTTCTACCTATTCAAAATTTTAGGTTTATTATTTGAGGTGGGTGGGGTGCCTCGGTGGGCGGGGTTTTGAAAAAAGGACTTTTTCATGACTCTTTTTTGGCTGAAACTGAGTTTGGCACCAAATCCTCTAAAACTAAAGCATCTTACAGAATAAGGGACACAGCGCTGGGAACAGCAGGTCTGTCACTAGCCTGTGCTTTCCTCATCAAGGGGGGCATAAACTATGTGACAGGTTCGCTTTAAAGAGTTTTTACCTCAAAGACATTTCATGCCTGGTTTGTCCTGGCTTTAGCTTTCATTGTGTTCAAAAGGGGATATATGATTTATTTGAACTGTATCAGTGACCCGCAGTCTTGACATCCCCCAGGCCCCTTTACCCCCAGTGTGCCACCCTATCAAACAAAAGTCTTTTAGGGGAAAAAAAAAACTGTAATAGCTAAAATGTAGACGACGGTTTTCCCACGTTCAATCCCTGCGGAACCAAACATGGGATTTCTTTTTTCAAATTTAATTCCTGATTGGATTTCTTTTTATTTATTTGCAGTGTTTGACTAATTACTAAGGAGTATATAGGGCAGGAGAGAATGACAACACCCCGGGGTTTTAAAGTCGTAGCAGTGTGGGTTTTTTAATAAGCAGGGAAGAGACAGCAGTAGCGCCAGAGAGGAGAGGGAGTCGAGCATATGTGGCCAAGTGAAGAGCTCTCATCATAGTCGTATCCCTGGGGATGAGCGTTTGTATGGGGTACTAAAGTAGCGCTGCAATTTTAGCAGAGTCTAGCTTGACTGGGATTCACGGCTGTTGTGTTATTTTCTCACTGTAAACAACGGCCAAAAAAACTGAAAAGCATCGAGAAATAGAGATTAAATCTGTCCGTGATATCACAGTGCGTATCTGTTCTTTTTGTTCTGTACACTGTTAAAAAAAAAAATGTACAGAATTTTAATAATGATGAATGGTGAAAATGTTTATTATTTAATTTGCAAGTTTCACACATTAATTCTACTTCAAGGTAAAACCACTTTAAGAGACAGTGGAAATCTTGCTTTCCCTACCCTTATACAGTGATTGACAGCTTTCCCTGTATCAGTGAGTGTACTAAGCAAACTGACAATAATTGTATGTGGGTAAGGTCAGCAGTGCTTTCAGTTTCACTTTAACAAATTTTCTTTACTTTTAACTCAGAAATTTGGCATCAAATCATATAAAACTAAATAGCTCTGATTCACCCCCTATACCACATCCAGCTCACACACTTGGCAGTATAAACCACCTGACAAGTTCCCTTTAACGGGGTTTTGCCACGAAGTAATATTAACGTGGGAAGCTTGCAAATGAAATAACAAACATTTTCACCATTCATTATTATTTAAAAAACTGCATGTTTTTGTTTTAGCGTCTTTGTTAGAGTCATCTCCAGGGGGAACGAGGGGCTGAGAGTACTCACTCCTGGGCAGGCATGCTCAGGGCATCATTCCCCTTTAGCACTATTTAGTGTTCAAAACCCGGTTTGTCATTCTCTCCCGTCCCCTTTATCCTTAGAAATTTTGCAAACATTTTAAATAATTAAAAAAGGGGAACCCGGGATTGCAATGATAAAGAGAAAAAAAACCAAAACAAGGTTTGGTTCCCGCAAAGGGTTTAAACCCTTTGGGCCCTTGTGCCTGGAGGCAAAAACTTAACCTTCGGCTACTCACAAGCTTTAAATAAACAGACCTTTCTTTGATAAAAAGGAAAATCCGGTGATGTCATCCTGCTGGGTCACATGATATGCAATTCAAACAAATCACACATGCCCCCTTTTGAGCACACACAGCTGAAGAGCGGGATGCAGGAGGAGTGAAATGAGATCGCGGCAAAACCCCTTGAATCAGAATACTTAGCTTAAGTTTACTCCAGTGTTTTTCAGGTGCATATTTACTTCTAACAGATCAATACTGATAAAAGAAAACCTTATTTGCTAAATATTTTTTTCACTCCTTGACAATTTAGAGTGACCACATCTAAATGGTTACTGATGTCTAACAACTACCAGTTGAGTTATATTTGTAAGATAAAAGTTATGATTTTAGCAGTGAATGAGACACAATACTATAACGTACATACCTGCTGTCACATTTGATGACACAGTACTGGAATACATGGTAGATGTTTGGTTGGTTAAACCTGAATAAAGACAAATTATAGAACTTTATGTAATATTATACCAACATTACAACAATATGACAAAATAGGGATGTACATTTACCTTATTTATCAAATGTCTACATGACATACAGTAACCTTTGTCTTATGCTTATACTATTGCTTTCTTGTAAATATTTTTTTCAAGAAAGTAATAATACACATGTCTGTATGCAATTTGATTGGGTTTATATCTATATACTTCAATAGGACTCCTTTTTAATTGTATATTTTATTAGTATTTATACTGTTCTATTACTCTTTTAGAATTGTGTTTTTTTCTCTTGTTTTACATACTAAAGTTCTCACCCCCACACACCTCCAGCTAGCTAGTACAGATAATTAAAATTCCAATGTTAAGAATGGGCTAGTGTTGGAAGCAGGTGGGGGATGTGAATATATTTATAACTGCCTCCATGCTAGAATTAAAAGGGTTGTGTCACTACATTGATTCATCTTACCTCGGTCCTGTTTTCTTGGTTTCACTTTGAATTCAGTGGCGTGTTTACTGGCTTCTACTAGGCTGCAGTAGAAGCCAGGTCTGTAGCTATAGCAACCAGTGCTGGCAGCTTATAATGAGGGATTGAACAGGTCTGTAGCTATAGCGACCTGAGGAGTTGATGCGGCCCATACAAGAGGGGATATCTCAGAATAGATAGGACACTGTTAATGGACATATATTGCAAAGTGACTTGTTTTTGCAAGATCTTTAGCATAAAAAGCAATCTTTGTAGAAAGACAACCCCTTTAATGGGAGTTTGTAGAAACGTGATATGAGATCGGTGTCTTTATCTTAAGACCTGCTGTCCTGTTAAAGCTCCCCTAGACAAAAATAATTTTACTGAAACGGTAGGTTTCATTATACTGTGCTGGAGATTTCTTACATTTCATTAATGAAACTTGTATTCACCTAGACGTGTTTATTCCAAACCTTTTAAAAACCTTGCTAACACCTTCCACTGTGCTAAACTAGAAATAAATCCATACTTTCCTTTCCCATCACCTCCATTATAGCAGTGCCAGATCGCCAGTGTTTCCACCTGTTCCCTTACTGATGACATCATGTTCATAGATCACATGATGATGTAACCAATCACTGACCTCTGTGGTCACATGCTATGCAAACAGATTGGTTGTAGCATCATGTGATCAATGAACGTGAAGTCATCAGTTAGGAATGGGGGGGACACTTGAACAGCGGCGGAACGGTGGTGATGAGAGAGGGAAATATGGGTAAATTTTCTATTTTAGCACAATGGGAAGTGGTTTTTGAAACCCAGATTAACAAAGATTTACATACAGTAGTTAGCTAAAAAAAAAGCAAATGTCTGTTAAGTTGAAGCAAGGGTGGGGAAAGTTGTGGATGAAATCTCATCACCACCCAGCTTCATTGCTTCACTCTCCCATGCTCGTATCAGAATTTTGGTGGCCTAAGCTGCAAATTCATACCAGAATAAACTATTTACTCAGGGGCGTAGCAATAGGGGGTGCAGAGGTAGCAGTCGCTACCGGGCCCTGGAGTCTGAGGGGGCCCAGAAGGCCCTCTGCAACATAGGTAAACACCAGTATTATAAGTGCTACATGGTTAGGTGGGGGGCCTCACTATAGAATTTGCACTGGGGCTCAGAAGCTGTATGTTACGCCTCTGTATTTACTGTATTTTATTTCTATCACTTACTGTACACTGCCACACAGTGATGCCACCATATTTCACAGCACTGTACAGAGATTATCTCTATCACTTCCAGTCCCTAATCTAATTTCTTATACTGGGGACAATTTAATGTAAAGCTAATACATTTATCACCATGTTTTTAATATAAAGGGGGACAAACACAAGGAGAAAATATAGGCCGTTCCTCCTGGTTGGATTTGAATTAAGTGGTGCTAATCACCGACTCGTCGAGCTGCCCAAAAGCATGCATAAAAGTTTCTGGATGTCCATACCTCAGACTCTCTAGCAGTGGAGACAGGCTACCGAGATTTTACCAAGTTAGTATGTAGGCAGATGGGGGATCATTGCTTTATAGTGAACAAATAGCGCAGCACATCATATCTTTACAGACAATGTGCTCAGCATAATTTATATCATTTATATTTTAAAACTTTTCATAATTTTAGGTACACTGAGGAGACTATTTATGCCCTACCCAGGAGAGCACATATTAACAGTCATTACCTATTACAGATGGCAGGTTGTATTATGCCCATGCATGTAATATTGTAATGTGGAAGAGCTAAATTATTACAGAAAAGTATAGAAAGGCTAACTTTTTTTATTTGCTCAATTTAAATCTTATCCTAGCTTCCCATTGCCCAAGCACTTGCATTTCCTGCTTATATCCAGTAACTCTTTGTCTCTAAGTTATGTCATTTTAAGTCAAGGAAACAAATTAGGAGATCTACAACTACTGTGGCCTTGGCTTGTCCTGAGGGAAAGGAAGCATTGTCTGGAAATGATAGATGCACACACTGCTGTTCCTGTTAGTGAGTAGTTTGTCTGTAGATTCTGTCACAGTTTTCCTCTATACAGTTTGATCAGATTTGCAATCATATATCTTATTCCTAAATGTCATCAACAGATTATCTACTGTGTTATATATCTAATAGTGTACATCTAACACAAATATCAGTGGCACACTAAAGACTAAGTAAAACCTCAAGGTATATAGGAATATTGGAAATGCATTACTGCTAAGGAAAATATAAAAAAACCCTGGGACTCTTAGTTTACAGATTTAATCAAGATTGTATTAAGCTAAACCTCCCAAAACGTCAAGGGATCCCAGAGCAGGTGATCCCTCACTAAACATGTTTACCTCACTAGGCGTCAACCCAGACTGCAACTTCAGGGAATGGTAGGAATTTAGCAATTGGATTATCCTGCACTGGTTTTTAAAAGAGGCAGCTGAGTGCAGCAAGCCAATGAGATTGCCAATCTCAAATGAACTACAAAACAAAAATAAGGCTGTGCAAATCTAAAATATATTCTGAAAAACGCAAGCATAGGTCACACGAAAAGGCAATAGTATACATCTAACACAAATATCAGTGGCACAATAAAGACTAAGTAAAACCTCAAGGTATATAGGAATATTGGAAATGCATTACTGCTAAGGAAAACATGAAAAACCGGGGACTCTTAGTTTACAGTTTTTAAATCAAAGAATTGTATTAAGCTCACCTCCCAAAAAAAAAAACTTTCAAGGGATCCCAAGCAGGTGAGTCCTACACTAAACATGTTACCTCACTAGGCGTCAATCCAACTGCAACTTCAGGGAATGTAGGAACTAGAAATTGGATTATCCTGCACTGGTTTAAAAGAGGCAGTGAGTGCAGCAAGCCAATAAATGTATTTTTTTTTTGCAATTTCTCTCTAAAAATTTTAATAAGTTGCACATCTAATTATTCCTAAAGCAACATGGGTTACCCCGGAAAAAATAGTATTACAATTTTAACCAAAATAGTGGCACCACTAAAAAAAACTAGTAAATTCAAATATGGATTATTAAATGAATTACCTAAAATTTGAATGTCTCAGGACAGATGTACATCCCCACACCTTTAATACCTATTCACCAGAGTAGACTGTACTTACCATTTGTTATTTGTCTAAAGCTAGAGGTCAAATATGTTTGCCGAGAAGTTACATCACTGCTCCAACTACTAGTCCCTGTGGAAAGCACGAATATATTTTAAGTGAAATAACAAATGTGTGAATTTTGAAAAAAACATAGTATTTACAGTGCACAATTTAGGGGGTATTTACAGCATGTTTTTCCCTCTAGCATAGTCCATTGTTACATGGAAGCCGGAAGAGTGGACTTTTGGCCTTTTTATACTGCACAAAATGAAGTATGTAGTAGCACAGTAGACTACACTATTCCTTCCACCAGGATCAATTAAAAACACATCCATTAAACACATACCATAGTAGCCTATGGGTGACAGTTGCCACAGGAATCTGTTCAGTGGGTATGTTATGAGTTTTTCAATAGTATTTCATGACCTATTCATTAAATGGATATCATCATAGCCTGTAGGCGACAGATATATTAAGTGGATGCCTAACTGTGACATCTTTCACCCATGGACTATCATGGCATATATTTAATGGATATGTCAAGCTTAAATATAGGTTTCCAATAAATCCCATTTTAGACTATAAATGATATATACCACTGTTAAGCATCCAAGACAGCCTCACTTTTAACTTATACATTGGGAACTCTTCCAAGCATACTGGCTAAAGCAAGGCAAAAAAAAGAGAGATGTGAACACCCCTTCACTACCATATATACAATATAGTATTGCAACAAGGCACAATGATTCATTTCATTTATTTAGAACATATATATATATATATATATATATATATATATATATATATATATATATATATATATATATATATATATATATATATAGTGAAGGTCTTGACCATGTTGTAGATGTTAGAGTCCGACCGATTCTGTGAACAGGAGTCTTTTATAAAGGTGACTATGTAAGACAGCTGTCTTTAATGCAGGTAGCAAGTTGATTAGGAGCATCTAACTGGTCTGTAGGAGCCATAATTCTTATTGGTTGGTAGAGAATCAAATACTTATTTCTCTTATTTTTTTTCTCATATTTTTGATATTCTATCTCTCAATGTTAAAATTAACCTACCCTTTCTTTGTCAGTGGGCAAGCTTACACAATCACCAAGGGATCAAATAATTATTTCCTTCACTGTATATACTGTACTAGTAGCAACTCTTGTAAATGTAGTGCAGTCCTCAAATGGAGATGTCTATTTTGGATTACAGTATTACAGTACACACTTTTAAGCAACATCAGATTTTACTACATTTCTCATCAGAAGAAAATTTGTAAATGTAGTTACTTTGTCATACAGAGTGCAACTTTCTCCTCGTGTCAGGACAATTTAAAAGCAATGCACATGCTACAAAAAGTGACACATGAATTTTATTTTGGTGATATGCTGACCAAATGTCATATCGCAAAGCATTCACACCAGAAAACAGTGGTAAAACTACATGTGAATACAAGGGCCTCATTTATTAAAGCTGTCTAACAGGACAGTCCTTGATGCTCATATCAACCAATCAGAGCTCAGCTTTTACTTTTCCAGAGCAGTTTTCAAAATGAAAGCTACCATATATACTCGAGTATAAGCCAGGTTTTTCAGCACAAAAAATGTGCTGAAAAATCCCTCCTCGGTTTATATTCGAGTCACTGTCGGCGCTCGGGCGCTGCGCCGGCAGGGACACTTCAGTTATACGCGACTCCTCAGGGAGCGCATATAACTGAAGGCCGAGTACCTGACAGCGTCCGGGCGCTGCGGTGGCCCAGGCGCTGTCAGCGATCTCTTCCCCTGCATGCGACTCCTCCGGAGCGCATACAGGTGAAGATACCACTGCGGAGGAGAGAGCGAGCGCTTCCTGCTCTGCAGTGGACTCCGGGCGGCCGCAAGCTCGCTGCTTTCCGGCACAGACAGTATGTGTCATCACGCTGCGTGCGCGGCCTGATGACATCACCCGCCTGTGCCGAGAAGACGGAGGAGCGCGCCCGGGAGACGGAGCAGCGGGGAGCCAGGTAAGTGGGTTTTTTTGTTTTAAAACCATGCCTATAGTCTGCCTAGGCGACCTATACCTGCCTATACCCTGCCTATACTTGCCTATAGCCTGCCTAGGGGACCTATACCTGCCTATACCCTGCCTATACTTGCCTATAGCCTGCCTAGGGGACCTATACCTGCCTATACCCTGCCTATAGCCTGCCTAGGGGGACCTATACCTGCCTATAGCCTGCCTAGGGGGACCTATACCTGCCTATAACGACCTATACCTGCCTATAACCTGCCTATGGGGGCAATTACCTGCCTATAACCTGCCTATGAGGACCTATATCTGCCTATAACGACCTATACCTGCCTATAACGACATATAGCTGCCTATACCAGCCTATAACCTGCCTATGGGGGACATTAAACTGCCTATAACCTGCCTATGGGGGAAATTAAACTGCCTATACATGCCTATAACCTGCCTATGGGGGACATTAAACTGCCTATAACCTGCCTATGGAGGACATTAAACTGCCTATACCAGCCTATATCTGCCTATGGGGGACATTAAATTGCCTATACCAGCCTATATCTGCCTATGGGGGACATTAAACTGCCTATACCAGCCTATATCTGCCTATGGGGGACATTAAACTGCCTATACCTGCCTATGGGGGACATTAAACTGCCTATATCTGCCTATGGGGGACATTAAACTGCCTATGTAATTTTATTGGTATCTATTTTTATTTTTAAAATTCACCAGTAGCCGCTGCGTTTTCCACCCTAGGCTTGTACTCGAGTCAATAAGCTTTCCCGGTTTTTGCGGCAAAAGTAGGTGCCTCGGCTTATACTCGGCTCGGCTTATACGGTAAATTCTGATTGGCTGCTATTGGCAACAAAGACAATTTTCTGATTAGTTTTGGTCAATGGGGCCCAATATGTTTAGGTGCATGCATATTTTGTGGTGTTATTTTCTGTTGTGTTCTTATCCACAATAAATCATGTGATTCATAGATGATGAGATTTAGTAATTGCTCCTTAAATGATTTGTAATGTAAAAACACAATAACAAATGCACCAAAAAGTACAACACACACTTAAACAAAAAAACTAAAAATAAAGCCACTTTCACACTTGCATATACTGGTCAGCATTTTCCATTAGTGTTCGTTACATATAGTACAAGACTAGGAGATTGCGCACCTTACTTTGTGTTTCAGGCCGAATGCTGGTTTTAGCTTACAAACACTGAAGCAGAAACTGACCAAAATACTCTTGTGTGAGGCTATGTCTCCACTGCAATGAAAAACTATCGTATTTTTCGGTGGTTTTAGTATTCTAAAACTGCCGAAAATAAGACTGTTCAGGCAGCCCCATAGATTTTAATAGAAAAAAATTACCTGTAGTCTACACAGGTCGTTTTTTCTCTGCTCGTCTTATGGCGATCATACAACATGTTGTATAATACATTGGTGCTTTTAATTTTTTTGTGGTCTTTCCATACAATCAATCGTATGGGCCGACGGCAAAAAAACGATAAACGACTATGGGTTTTGCGCAAAGCGTGACAAAAAACACGGTTGTGCATTGGAAGAAAAATGGTCGACTTTTGGCTGTTTTTTGTCCGATGCAGTGTAGACCTAGCCGAAAGTGACTTTATTTTGTGAAAGAAAAGGGCCCACTCATATGGTGCAAGATAGAAACTGATAATGGAGGATGAGACCCAGATGCTTTAGCTGTATGGGACTCTGAAATTACTTATGGCAGCCCTGTATATAACTTATTTATATAGCGCCAACATTGTAAGTAGAATACTGCACCAACTCCCAGTGTTTTAACTGCAACTCAGTCACAAAGCAGATACCCTATGAGTCTCTTCAGCTGCTGTTCACACAAACAGTATGAATGGGCATTAGAGCCTACATTTTTGCAGCTAATCATATACAAGATTTTATACAAACATATCATTTTCGATTATTCATTACTCACCATTATTTATGGTTGTTGTAAATGAAGACGTTGAAAATGTACTACTGTTTGAGAAAGTATCATTTCCTGAAAACAATCAAATTATTAAATACATATAAGTAAACATAAAAGGTTTACATTGGATATAGTATAATGTGCTAAAAGGCGAAAACAATTATCTCTTCTGACATAAAATTACAAAAACACAAAGGAGGAACATCTAGCCCGCCGTTGTGAAAATGGATCTGTAGTATTGGAGGTTATGCGAAAAAAGCTAATATAATGTCAGTGGGGAACGATCTATAGAATGAGGGAGGATAAGAACTGCATACTGTATATAACTGCAGTGGTGTCACACAACATTACACAATAAATGGAGTCAATTATCAGAAGGAATTTTGGTTTGTGTGATTTTTTTTATTGGCTTTAAAAAACAAAATTTCCCCTAACGTATGTGTATTGTTTTTTACTGGTTTTAACACTGGAGCAGAGATTGTTGGAATAAATATTCTAATTACTGAAATATACTAACCAGTTGAACTTGATGAAGATTTCCAAAGTGTAGTGCTTTTGGATGTGCCAATAGTAAATTCAGTGACTGTAACATTAAAACAATCGATGTGTTACTTTTCTATGGACAACTAATCTTAGCAAACAAGAATGTAACATGTTATTGGTACTTTAAGCTAAAAATCAAAATATAGACATAATCATAAACTTGCTAGTATTTATGTACCCTTTACCTATAGTATCCGTAAATTAGACTGTATAGATCCCAATTTTTTTTAATTTATGTATTTTTATTAACAAGTTTGGAATACGAATACGAAACTAGAAACCCCAAGCCACCCAACCCCACCATCCCCACCATCCACCACACACCACTATGTATTGTCAATAGAGAGATTGAAAAACCAGAAAGTTTTTTGTGAATTATTGCAACCAAATCTACACACATTCTGTTAATGTACAGTATACACTCACCGGCCACTTTAATAGGTACACCATGCTAGTAACGGGTTGGACCCCCTTTTGCCTTCAGAACTGCCTCAATTCTTCGTGGTATAGATTCCACAAGGTGTTGCAACGATGCTCAATTGTTACCAAGGGGCCCAAAGAGTGCCAAGAAAATATTCCCCACACCATGACACCACCACCACCAGCCTGAACCGTTGATACAAGGCAGGATGGATCCATGCTTTCATGTTGTTGACGCCAAATTCTGACCCTACCATCCGAATGTCGCAGCAGAAATCGAGACTCATCAGACCAGGCAACGTTTTTCCAATCTTCTACTGTCCAATTTCGATGAGCTTGGCCAAATTGGAGCCTCAGTTTCCTGTTTCTTAGCTGAAAGGAGTGGCACCCAGTGTGGTCTTCTGCTGCTGTAGCCCATCTGCTCAAAGTTCGCCGTACTGTGCGTTCAGAGATGCTCTTCTGCCTACCTTGGTTGTAACGGGTGGCTATTTGAGTCACTGTTGCCTTTCTATCAGCTCGAACCAGTCTGCCCAATCTGCTTTGACCTCTGGCATCAACAAGGCATTTCCGCCCACAGGACTGCCGCTCACTGGATGTTTTTTCTTTTTCGGACCATTCTCTGTAAACCCTAGAGATGGTTGTGCGTGAAAATCCAGGAGATCAGCATTTTGAAATACTCAGACCAGCCCTTCTGGCACCAACAACCATGCCACGTTCAAAGGCACTCAAATCCCCTTTCTTCCCCAAACTGATGCTCGGTTTGAACTGCAGGAGATTGTCTTGACCATGTCTACATGCCTAAATGCACTGAGTTGCCGCCATGTGATTGGCTGATTAGAATTAATGTTTAACGAGCAGTTGGACAGGTGTACCTAATAAAGTGGCCGGTGAGTGTATATGCTTCTCTAGTACTGCAAACCTATTAATTTTGTTAACATATTCACTATTTGTAAAATCTGCCCATCTTTTGGAAGGGTTAATAGGAAGATTATCTATTGATTAACCGTGGAGGACAAAAGCTTGTGTGTTATGTACATGGCCGGGACAACGGGTACGCAGAGGTAATCGACGGCTTAGGACTCTGAGCCCTGCCTGTCACTAAGGGGGCGTAAGGATGTATGATGCAGGCTCAGGAGCTGAGCCCGCTCCATACATGGCGAGAGGTATCAGTAGACTGTGTATTATATAAGCAGGGCTGGGATGACGGGTAGGCAGAGGTAATTGACCGCCTAGGACACCGAACTCTGCCTGTCACTAAGGGGGCATAAGGATGTATTAAGCAGGCTCAGGAGCTGAGCCCCCTCCATACATGGCGAGAGGTGCCAGCAGACTGTGTATTACATAAGCAGGGCTGGGATGACGGGTAGGCAGAGGTAATTGACCGCCTAGGACACCGAACTCTGCCTGTCACTAAGGGGGCGTAAGGATGTATGAAGCAGGCTCAGGAGCTGAGCCCCCTCCATACATGGCGAGAGGTGCCAGCAGACTGTGTATTACATAAGCAGGGCTGGGACGACTGGTAGGCAGAGGTAAATGACTGCCTAGGATGCCCATCTCTGTCTGTCATTAAGGGGGTGAAAGGATGTATGAAGTGGGCTCAGGAACTGAGCCCACTCCATGCATGGCAAGAGGTGCCAGCAGACTGTGTATTATATAAGCAGGGCTGGGATGATGGGTAAGCAGATGTAGGCGACTGCTTAGGGCACTTACCTCTGCCTGTCATTAAAGGGGTGTAAAGATGTATGGAGCGGGCGCAGGAGCTGAGCCCCCTCCATACACGGTGAGAGATGTCGGCAGACTGTGTATTACATTAGACATCACTAGCATGGATAGTCAATGAGCAGTCGGCTGGTGACATCTAATGCTGCAAGCAGTCCTGGACTCCCACCACTCTAGTGGAGCAGACTGCTACACACAGCTGCTAAAAAGTATTGTGAAAGGACTGCTCCCTTCCTCTCTTTTAAGAAACTGTGCCACATTTGAGTTTTTTTTCCCCATTTCACCTAGTTGGGGAGTTCGGAGTCTAATGCACCATGCATCAGCTTAGGGTCAGAGATTTCATTTTATTTATTTTTTGGTGGGGGCGGGAGGAGGGCGCTATTTGCCCTATTTGCATAGGGCACCAAAATGTCTTGCCACAAGGCTGGTTCTATACATTCTGTTTATCAAATAAATATGTGAAAGACAGTGTCCGTCACTCAAAAACAGTTTCTGTGTTATTGCTAAGATAACACAGCATTGATTATCCTCCTATTTTGCTTGTCAGTGCAAAAAGAAATTAAGCAGTAGTATAAATTCATAATTAGGACGGGCGGTACCGGAAGTAGATGGAGTAGGACGCATGTTGAGAGAGCTCCTGCACTAAACCGCTGTGAAGCACGGAACCCGGCCGGTATCAGCACCCTAAATGGGTAGAAAGAGACCCCGGCAGCAGGAGAAGAACTCTGGCACACTCCAGATGCCCCTCGCAGTACGGACAACGCTAGACGCCTTTCTTCTCCGCGGCCCGCCACGTGGGGTGCGCTCAGGGCCCTCGGCGGCCTTAACCATCTGCCTCTCACACGCCAAATGAGTGGAGCTGCGGTGCCCGGGCACCAGAGGAAGAAGAGGGGGAAATGCCGACTCGGCCAGTCACCAGGGCCCTCAGAGCAGCTCAGGAGCACACAAGGTGTCCCTGCAGCACCAGGAGACAGCATAACGCCGGAGCAGGTACGCGCCGCAGTGAGCGCCACCTCCCCCTCCTTACTTGCTCTTGATCAGCAAGAACCACACGGACATTTGCCCCTTCAGCCACTATACAGCACCATGGCTGCTAAATCGCCTGCACAGGCCCAGGACAGGCTCCCAAACCTACAGCCCACTGACACCACACCACTGGGCTCACCCCATGCGGATAGGGATAGCCAGGATATGGGGTCTACCTCTCAATCTCCTATCAGAGACTCTGACAGAAGGGCCCCATCGTGGCTAGGATCCCCAGTATGCTCATCTGCTCCTCACAGCCCTCATAGGGCAAGCAGCCAGCATGGGGTTGTGGCTGCACAGCAATTTCCTACTAAGGAAGACTGGCAAAGCCTGGTCTCAGAGATCAAGCAGGCCTGCAGAGATGAGATTTCAAGCATCAGACAGGACACTAAACAGATTTCCTCAAGAGTTGAGATGCTAGAGGAGGATCACGACAATACCCGTAAATATTTCGATCAACTGCATCATGAAATGTTAGATCAATCTCCATGGTTAAAGGTATGGACCGCCACATTGTAGATATCGATAACCGGGGTCGCAGATGCAATATTCGAATTAGAGGCCTCCCAGAGGCCCAGGGAGATGAAAATGTGCACTCTGTCCTAGATTCCATCTTCAATCAAATTATGGAGAGCTCCCCCCCTCGGTCCTATAAGCTGGATAGGGCCCACAGAGTGCTTAGGCCTAAGTCCGCTACATCGCTCCCAAGGGACATTATATGCTGCTTCCATGATTATACAGAAAAGGAGGCGATCATGGAGAAAGCTCAGGGGCTGCGCCATATTCAGTTCCAGGGGTCAAACATCCAGCTGTTTCAGGACTTATCCTGGCACACTCTTCAAAAGCGTCGTCACCTTAAGCCGCTCCTCGCCACCCTCAAGGAGAGACACATCCCGTATAGATGGCTTTTTCCCTTTGTGTTGAATGCACGCTCTGAAGGGCGCTCAGCTACTCTTAAGACACTGCAAGACCTTCCTAGCTTCTGCAAAGCGCTACAGATCCTAGTTCCAGACATAGAGGATTGGGAACTGACTGCTTTACCACCACCCGCGCCACCGGTGTGGCACGCTGTCTCATCTGCTAAAGGACACTCTCCTAGAGGATCCCCCCCAGCTCATAAAGCCAGGCGCAGTCCACCACGCTGAGACGGGACTTGTCCAACGGCCAGGCCCAATAGTTGTGACTGTTAGGCTTCTCCCCATTCCACCAACACTTTATGAGCGGATCAATCCCCAGTATTTGCAAGGCTGGGTTCATTAATCGTTGCTACTGATCGTGATAGGCGGTAGCTGTTCTTATACTGAGGACTTTGAGGTTTTTCTTATATTACATTTCCTTGGTTTTGTTTAGTCACTTGCGTGACCTCTCCTGTTTGCGCAGCTAACGGGCGTGAGACTTCTTTTTTGGTACGGGGGGGGGGGACCCTACTGTGGACGCGTGTCTTGGATCCAATCTGGAGGTTCCCTTAGGTCCTTTCTTCCCGGGCCAACCTCCAAGCCTCGCAAACCAGGGACGCCATTCACTCGCTTTTCCCCCCATTTTTTCCTTTTTTGAGCTGCATAGCTCTCTGGTTTACTAATTCACCAGTTTTATTATAAGCGCTACTATCCGATGGCCTTTTTCGGCGTCTAACGAACAAAAAAAGCTGGAGTGGCCATATTGATAGCCAGCTCCTGCCCCTTGCAGATCATCTCATCTCAAATTGACTCGGCGGGCAGGTATATCATTCTGCAGGCCACTTTATACGGCAAGCCAGTTGTGTTATGCAATGTATATGTCCCTAACACCTCACAGATGTCCTTTTTGAACAGAGTCCTTTCCAAACTTTCTAAGCTTACGCTCTCCGCCATCCTGCTGGGAGGTGACTTCAACCTGAATTTCTCAGACACCATGGAGAGGGCCACCCTCAAAGGAAACCCCCCAAATCAGAATAGATTGTCTAGGGCCTTCTGTAAAGCGATCAGAGCACATTCCCTTTTTGACCTGTGGAGAATAGGGCATCCCAAAGATAGGGAGTTCACCTTTTACTCCAATCCGCATAAATCCCACTCCAGACTGGACTACTTTTTTAGTAACATTGTAACTCTCCGACTGTTGAAAGGCTCTAATATTGAGCCGATCACATGGTCGGATCATGCCCCGGTCATGGTCGAGCTTGACTACCAGGAATCCCCCTGGTGCTCTTGTCATTGGAGATTGAATGAAGCTCTAGTCAAAAACCAGACGCATAGGCAAAAGTTGCAGGAGACGCTAGCCTCTTATTTTGAGCTCAACACAGGCACGGTGTCCTCTCTCTTCCCTTTGGGAGGCTCATAAAGCTGTATTCCGGGGCCGGTGCATCGCATTTGGCTCTAGACTCAAAAAAGATAGCAGAGAGAAGGCTCTGGCTCTCCGCGCCCTCCTGAAGGATCTTGAGAGAAGGATGACTGTGCGTCCCAGTGTAACGACCCTGCGTCGTATAGTGGCAACCCGGGAGGATCTAAAGGATATAGCTACGCGTAGGGTAGAAAATCTTTTAGTATACTCGAAACAGCGATTCTATAATTTTGGCAATAAGGCCCATACGATCTTAGCTAGGCAGCTCAAAGAGAGATTTGTGAAATCCACGCCATTTGCACTTCGTGACCGCACAGGGACGTTGCGTTACGACCCGAAAACGATGGCCAATATTTACTTAGATTACTTTTCTAAATTGTACTCTCTCCCCCCAGAATTGCCCCAAAACGAGGCTCAGAAGCAAATTAAGGACTTCCTGTGAAAGTGCCCCCTCGCCCCCCTCCCAACTGAAGCTCATGCCTCACTTAACGCTCCTATTGAAGCGGAGGAATTATTGGATGTCCTGAAACAGCTCCCTTCGGGGAAGGCCCCAGGACAAGATGGCCTTCCATACCTATATTATAAAGTGTACTCTGATATTCTTGCTCCCCACATGCTCCAATTGTTTAACTCCTTCCTGGAGGGTTCCCCGCTCCCAGAATCAATGACCCTCTTCCACATTTCCCTCATCCACAAGCCCGGAAAGGACCCAGCAGATAGTGCCAGTTACCGGCCCATAGCACTTCTTAACTCAGACCTGAAAATTTACACAAAAATCCTAGCTAATAGGCTAAATCACTGGCTCTCTTCTCTTATTAATAGAGACCAGGTGGGGTTTGTCCCATTTAGACAACACTAGATGGACCATCAACCTGATAGAGATTGCCAATTCCCAAAATCAACAGGCACTTATCCTAAACCTTGACGCAGAAAAGGCCTTTGATAGGCTAAGCTGGCCCTTCATGTTTGAGACCCTATCTACAATTGGTTTTCCAGGTGCCTTCATGACCGCGATCCGAGGTCTCTACGCCACGCCCTCAGCGACAATTAAACTACCCTATTGCACTTCTAAAAGGTTCCGGATAAAGAACGGAATGAGACAGGGTTGTCCCTTGTCTCCTCTCCTATTTGCTCTGTGTATAGAGCCACTAGCGGTGGCAATAAGAGCCAACCCGGATATAAGAGGAATCAAGGTGAGGGATAAGGAGTTCAAATTGTCCTTGTTCGCAGATGACATTCTCCTAACTCTCACGGCGCCGCATACTAGCCTCCCCACCCTCAACTCCCTGCTAAACACTTTTGGAAAAGTGTCCGGTTATAAAGTTAACGCCACTAAATCGGAGGCTCTCCCCATTAATTTACCACCTACGATATCAGACTACCTTAAAAGCAATTTTCCATATACATGGAGGGAAGATTCGCTTAAATACTTGGGAATTCAAATAACTAGTCGATATGAGACACTATACAAGACTAACTATCCCCCACTCTTTAGGGAACTGAGGGGCCTGCTCCTGAAGTGGAATTCCCTCCCGATCTCTTTCTTTGGCAGGATTAATTCTGTCAAGATGAACATTCTTCCCAAACTCCTTTATCTGTTTGAGACCCTTCCCGTGGCGGTCCCCATGGCTGAACTGAGATCATTGCAAGCAGCAATACTAAACTTCATATGGGCACAAGGGCGCCATAGAGTATCAAAAGAGGTGTTGATGACCAGCAAACAGAGGGGAGGCCTAGCAGCACCCAATATGTTGAACTACTACTTGGCTACCCATCTGCGGCGCATACCCGCATGGTCCTCGCTGAGAGCCTATTCCAAATGGGTAGAGATAGAAAAATTATGGCTGGCCCCCACGCACCCCAACGCATTTCTGTGGCACTCTCGTCCTCTCCCAGAGGTGGGCCCGCTGCTGGGACCCATCAGATTTACGCTACAGATCTGGAAATACTGCCAACCTAAATTCCCGCTTTCCTCTAGGGCCTCACCGATGTCCTCCTTTTTATGCACCCCTCTCCTGCCGGGAAGCTCGTCGGGATTTTTCGCTCGGCCATGGCTGGGGCATGAACTGTTCAGATTCGTGGACATCACGGAAGGCCGGGATGGGAAACTGATCACGTTCCAAGCCCTCCAAACTAAATATGACCTCCCTTCTCGTTCGAGCTTACACTACCTTCAAATTAGCCACCTCCTTTTCTCGATCTACGGCACTAACAGACTATCACCGCCCACCCAATTTGAGATGCTATGCAAGGCTGGAGTATCCACAAAGGGGCTCATTTCCGCAATACATGCAATTTTGCAGGATCCCACTCCCGATAAGGAAATAAGACATAAGTACATGTCGAGGTGGGAATCATATCTTGGCAAGGCGCTTCCCTATGCGACTTGGCAGGCCATTTGGGGGGCGGCGGGAAAGTCGTCCACGTGTATCACCCATAGGGAGAATTTATACAAAATTTTGTTATTTTGGTAACACACCCCGGATGTTTTACACAAATGGAACCCACAGATTCCAAATTCATGCTGGCGGTGTAAACAAGCAATAGGCACGCTCCCACATATTTTTTTGGGACTGCCCGATCCTTCTCCTTTTTGGGCTCATGTGCGGGATTTCCTCGCTGACCTCCTTGGTGTGAGGATACCCATAGACCCACTCACCTATTTGCTTAATAGTCCGGTGTCTGGCCTTTTCTAAGCCCAAGGGTGTCCTGATGAGGCATGTTCTTACTGCCGCAAGGTGTTTGATCTCGAGGATGTGGAGGCAGACTTCCCCTCCCTCAATTGCTGAACTATACCAACGAGTTAGGGAAGTTCGCCGAAGGGGAATACTTTTTGGGCGCCCCTGAATAATAGGTTAGACCTATTCGATAAAGTATGGTCGGCTTGGGATGCGTTCTCCGTCACCTACCCTTTGTGAACTGAATACTTATGGCAACATCTTGCCGCCCTCCCCTTTCCCCGTCCACCCCTTCCCTTCGCGTTATCCCCTCATGTGGTGTTGTCCGTGTCTTATATTATCGCAATAAATCCCTCCTGATGACTGTGAGTTTGCGAGGTTTACTGATTCCTGGGCACATTATTTTGTGATAATGCATATCAGGAAGTGTTGATTTGGAAAAGCTGTTTCTACTCGGCTTCTCAGGATGTATTCTAATACATGGAATGTTCTTTTGTTAGTGGTTGTCTCACAATACGTCAAATGTCAAGATGTTTTCTATGTTTCATTTTGAAAATTATTAATAAAAACATACAGTTAAAAAAAAATCATAATTAGCTTGCACATCCTATTGTTACTCTGAGCTGCAGAAATATGTCTTCATCAAAATACCATGGAGTTCTGTAGCAAAGATTTGGAGTCACAACCAGTTTTATATTTCAAGTCTATTTAGTTTAACATACTATTTTGTCTTACAATATAGTATCATACAAGTCAGAATACAATAAGACAGGATAGATATTTGTTTAGGTGGGTTTACCCACATAAATTTAACCTCCAATCAGACCAGAACCAGATCTACATTGTGATGATCTGGATCCCCCAAGAAGTTGTATTCTCCCTGTGTAAAAATACAGA
This sequence comes from Phyllomedusa bahiana, assembly GCA_025379985.1. NCBI lineage: Eukaryota > Metazoa > Chordata > Amphibia > Anura > Hylidae > Phyllomedusa > Phyllomedusa bahiana. The sequence continues at coordinate 1,451 of JAODAL010034875.1, read as the reverse complement.
ATCTAGATCAAGAATGCAATCAATCTATCCAAGTATTCCTTGGTTATCCAAATAAATTAGCTCAGAATTCAATTCTCCTAACCTCTTCTTTGATGGGAGTATGTGATTTATATAAAACCAATATTTAAATAAATGGAACTTTACATGGAATATTTGAGACTGTCCACAATACAAATCACTGAGCAGTGCCAAAAGGGCTTAGGACTTCTACAGAGTTATCTTGGTGGTGGTGGTGGTCCATGCGCACAGCCATCTGATAGTGTACTGATATGTACCTATAGGACATGGCACATAACAATTAAGACTGAATTCCCCTTTTAAAATGTGTTTATTCTGCATTACTTATACAGTGTATGTGCTAACTTTACATAGCTAATGAATAGTTACAATAGAATATGCAATTTAATTTGATGCCTGGCTTTCATTTCCCTTACTGCACTTCCATTTACTTAGAAATCCGTAGAAAACAGCATCATTATAAAGTGGGCTTCTATTTTGCAACCAATATATTTTTATCAGTGTGAGAGTTTTCTATTTATCCTTCTGCTTTTTGCATTTATTGTATTGTATATTGCATTATAGTACTTACCATTAGTTATATTTGTGATGTCCTTTGTTGAGGAAGTATTAAAGTCACTGGTCAATATATTAGTCGCTGTAATTAGAAGAAAATATATTGAAAACTACAATGAAATCTAATTACACCTAATTTCACCTATTGATTATTGCCATAATATAAAATAATTTAAAACTTATTTCAGCAAAAGAAAACCTTTTTTTAAAGATCCTGAACAAATGCTCAGAAAAAAATGATGCTTTCATCCTACCTGTGCTGTTAACCTGTGCTGCTCCAGTGGATTTCCCAGACAGTGCTGTAAAATAATTTTATCCTAATTACTTTCCAGGAATCTGGCATTTCCCATAAGTTCCTACTTTTACACAGTTTATTTTCGATTGTATAATGTTACAAACTATAACATACACACTAGAGCCAATTTCACCAAACCATCAGTATGTGTTTGGAGTGTGGAAAGAAACCCACACAAGCACCAGGAGAACAATCAGTCTCCATGGATGCATTGCCATTAAAGGGGTTTTTCCACAAAGTAAAATTGACATGGGAAGTTTGAAAATTAAATAATAAACATTTTCACTGTTCATCGTAATTAAAAATTCTGCCCCGTTTTTGTTTTAGCTGCTCCTTTAGTGATCCATTGTTTACAGCTCATCTCCAGGGGATGCGACCAGGGCTGTGAGCTCCTCAGTCCTGGTCCACATGCTCAAACACAACCTCTCTTCTCAAAGGGAGCTACTGAGTGTTCAAACCCCCGGTGCTGTTATTCCCACTCCTTCCTTTTACTAGTTTGTAAAATCAAACCCTCAAATAAAAAAAAAAAAAATGAGGTAAGACATTTATAAGAGGAAAAAAAAATCCACAGCAAATTAGGGTT